>ML663462.1:340246-470984 GCA_007570785.1 Antilocapra americana
TATGTAAACCCATGGTGATATCATGACAATGTATGGCAAAAACAATTTAAATAAATAAATAAATAAATAAATAAATAAATAAATAAATAAATAAAATAAAGATAACGCGAGGAGGCTCGGGAAAGCAGGAGATGAAAAGCCTCTCTTTGCAAACGAGTGTGTGACCCAGGAGGCCCCCAGTATCAGGGTGGTGAATGGAATGTTTTTGCCTTTTGACGTTTAACCTCTCTTCTCCATCTAATCCCCCAGTTATCTTACTGTAGTAAATATTCCTGGAAAAATGCAGGTGCTAGGGGTCCGGTTCTGTTTCATCTTGTGACAGGTGTTGGGTTGGCCAAAACGTTCATTAAGATTTTTCCATAAGCTGTTATGGGAAAACTCAAATGAACTTTTGGGGCAACCCAACAGTTTAGTTTGAGCAACTAATGTTTTAGGAATGGTGGCTGATGAATTTATCTTGTCTTTCACTGGATAGTCCTCAAAGGCACATGTTAGAAGCAGTACGTTTGGAAAGAAAGAGTGGAGAATTCTGCCATCTGAGGTTGTAAATGTCATTTGAAGCGTGTGCTGCATGCACCAGCCATCTGGCATTTGCAGTATTGGCGCATTGGTTAAGACAAAATGCCTTCCTACTCAGGGCCCCAGAAAATTGTCTGCTATTGTAGCAGCGACTACTGTCTGTCAGCAAATATCCTTTCCTCCCCTAGAAACTTCATTAAGATGCCTTCTCAGCAATCAGTTGTCACCTCCCATTTTACTCAGCTAACCTCATACTGTATCGTCATTCTGACACACACTTCTCAAGCCTCTTTAAGCCAAGTTCAGTCAGGTTTCTGGAATGTCAGCTCTCTCCCCAGCCCCTCTTCAATTTCCCTTTGATGCAGTTTGAGCATGATTGCAAAGCCTGGGGACCTTTGCTGGGTCCTCAATTGTGCACAAATTCAGAACTAAGTAAATTTCAGGCCTGCTGCTTGGCCATGGAAGTGATCAGCAACCACCAGAAATGGAGAGGTTTTTTTTAATGGAAAAATGAGAAATCAAAGATAACAAGTGAGAGATCTGAGCCTAGAAAAGAGGGTGTAAGTTGGTTTTCTGCCCTCCAAGCTGTACCTCTGCCCCAGTCAATCATCTTCTGTGATCTGATCAGTGCTGACAAGGGAGCTATCTTGGAGGGAGCCTCGATACTCAGAGATGTGGCTGAAGATGGAGGCTTGTTTTCACATCCTCATCCTTGTGATGCCCCAGATGAATGGAGTCCATCTGAGAGGAAAGGGGCCCTGACTGAGGGCTCTGCTGCCTCCTCAGTCCTTTTTTATCTTCTGCAGCACCTGAAATTCTGCTGCTGAGCTTTCCTCTGGGCCTGTGTAACATACCTGTAATGTTGGGGAGACCAACAGTGAACACTGTCCTCCTCCAGTCTGTAAATATGGGCTTGTAGGCTCCAGCCTTGATTCACTCCTTGGTCAAGATGTTTCAGCAACCTCATCCAGGCTCTTGGTATTGATCATCCCTCACTAGTGTCTGGCCTTGACCTTCTCAGGTACTCCAGATTGGCTTCTCTAACTTCTTGATCAGGTGCAGCTGAGGTCTCCCAGGCACTTCAGGCTCAAGGTGCTGTCTATAAGAGACACTTTAGATGAAGAACACTGAAGCTTGCAAGGTTTGACATCTGCTCTTATGTGGGAGGGGATGGATGAGAAGGAGTCAGTGATGATGCTTTGTCTTCCTGGAGCTGACTGGGAATATGGAGAGTACTGGGAAGATGGAGGTAATGGTGCTATAATGGGGGTGATAAGTGACTTAGAAGAGAATAAGGTTGTGGGACTGAGTTCTTTTTGATTGCAAATCACAAAGACTCAACTCAAACTAGCTTAAACACACATACACACACACAAAGAAAAAGAAAAAAGAGACTAATTTTATTGACTCAAGGAATTGAGAAGTCCAAGGGGGTGGTTTCAGGACTAGCTGGATCCAGGTGCTCCCATACTGTTATCTGTCATAAGCTAGGTTCCTCCATAAAAGAACCTAAGACAAAGGCTTGTGTCCCAGTGGTCTGTTTGGGAGCAGTATTGGAAAGGGAAGCCAGCAAAAGATGCCTGGCAGGATGGGAAACTGGAGCTTGAGTTGTGGCATCTTCAGGAGAGCCTTCCAAGGCATCTCAGGACTGTCCTTTCTGGAGACAGAAGAGGGAGGCATGGATTCATCAGCTCTCTCCTGAATTCATCAAGCATGGCCCATGGGTGCTGACTCCTCTCACATTGATGGGTGGTGCATGGGAGTGCTGAGCAGCTCCCACAGGTGTCCCACCAGAAAGAAGCCTCTGGGGAGAAAGTGAACTCAGTGTAGCCACCGGAAAGTCTGAGGGTGGCACATATCACAGATTCTGTCTTCACGGTGCTGGGCGAAGCCTGCACAAAACTGATCTCCATAGCAGTGGCTGGAGTAAGGGCAGAGGCCAAGAGGATCTGAAGTGGCTCAGACAGGTGTCTCTCTCAAACCAGTGTGTCTACACCTCCCTGTCTCTTGTGCCATCTCTTGATTGTGTTTGCTTCTGCCTGATCCTCTGATAGGCTTATCTGCATGGTGGCAAGATGCCCCTAGAAGCATTAAGCTGCCATTGTCCTTAGAGTTCATCTCTGCAGAGAAAGAGAGAGCCCCTCACTGCCTTCTGCCTAATGTTCAAAAACTGATTCTGATCGTCCTTCTGTGGGGCATGTGTTCATCCCCGTGATCAAGAAAGCAAAGGGTCCCAACTCGTTGCCTTCCTAGAATGACGTGGAGTTGGGCGTGAGGCTGGGTCCCAGGGGAGGGGCAGCTGGCTCTGGCAGACATGGAGTTGTGCTGCCCAGATCTTTATTCCAGCTGCGGGAAAAAGCTGGTGATGAGTTGCAGAGTCTGTTTGGCTGACTGCCTCCACTTTGGAGCCAGGGTCATGCTCTTCCAAGGGCAGTCCCTGGCCAAGGCCTGAACAAGGCGGTGCTACAAAGACCCTAGCCATTTCTTCCCAATGCTGGCTCCTCTAAGGGTGGTTTTTGCTCTGGAGCTCGCTGTCAGATTGATAGAGATATTGTCGGGTCAGCACCATAGTCTGGCATCTTCTTCTGCCCCATCCCTCCTCCTCCCTTTTTTCCTTTGGGCATTCCTCTCCAATGCATCTTTTGCATTTCTAAATCCCTCTTGGTGCTTGCTTTCTGGAGAACTCAGCTGGCACATGGGCAGATGAAGAAGCAATCAATGTTCTTTAAAGGGGTGAAAGGCCTTGAAGGATGGGGAGGGAGGAGGGATGCGAGAACCTTAAACTTTGAGTGGATACAGCAAAAGACTTCTGATTACCACCTCATTGGTGCTTCTTTTCAAAACCACTTCCAAGGACTTCCCTGGTGGTCCAATGGTTAGGAGTTGGCCTACCAATGCGGGGAACATGGATTCAATCCCTGGTGTGGAAAGATCCCGCATACCAGGAGGCAGCTAAGCCTGTGCACCATATGTACTGAGCCCATGCTGTGTAATAAAACAAGCCACCACTAGAAGCATGCGCGCTACAGTTATGAAGTAGTTCCTGCTCGCCGCAACTAGAGAAAGCATGCACAAAGCAGTGAAGACTCAGCACAGCCAAAAAAGAAAAAAGATACCACCCTCCACCACCAAAGCAAACAAAAATAATACTGTTAAAAGATATACAAGCCAAAAAACTTCCAAGGTGACCTATGTCCCTCTCTGACACTTGCCCTGGAAATACAAGGCAAACCTGGATTTAAAAGCTGTGCCTATAGCTTTGGGTGGACCACCAACTGCAGGGTGTAGACTTTACTTCAATGAGGCCATGGCCTCCATCAAGGTGGGATGATGAACATAGAGAGCAAGGAGACGGCCTGTCCACCCACATTCTTTGGGGCAGCCTGTGTAGCCATGGCCACTTCTCATGCAGGCACTGACCCTGGATAGAACCTGAGGTGAGACCACACGAGTTCCACGGAGAATCTTCCACGTGAATTGCCTTCTGCCAGCAGGCATAGTATGGAAAGAGTTGGAGTTCTTTTGTTTGGGGTTGACTTTAGTCTTGCTAAACTGGAAATCCAAGGTCAAAGGGAGAGTCAGGAAACAGGGTATTACCTTAGACTCGAGTGTCATCCGTTCGCTAAGAGCACTCTGTCTAATGTGTCTCCTGACACCTCGTTTGCACATCCCTGGCCTTGGGATTCAAAAGCAGAACTGAATTTTATGGGAAGATGGCACGTAACATTATGGGTCTGTAAATGGCCATCGGAAGCCAGCCAACTAACAGACACGAAGTCCAAGTCATATGGTCTGGAAAAATGCAGCTGCAGTGGCTGCTATTTTCACTGGCAGGCAAAGAAAAATGATCAAAATCCTTGTCTGAGTGGCTGAGAATAATAATACATTCCCATAGTGACTTCTCGTGACCTGCATTTGAGGGAACAGAATAAAAGCTCTGCTTTACCCATCTGACTTCTAATCACTGAGATTTAATGTGAATACAAATAATAGTCATTTTCTGTGGAACCTTCAGCGTGGAAACCCAGTACAAGTCAGTGGCAGTGTCCTGAAACTTCCCATGGCCTCAAGGGGCAAATTGAAGGCATAATGCTATTACAGGCATGTCTGTAGCTACGTAAATTTAACGAACAAAGGGCTATGTAGTTGCTACTTTGTAGTTGAGGATCGAGCTCTTTTTGCGTCCATTGCTGTTAAATCATAAACTATAACCTAGGTGAGTGACTTCATTGGACCGAGTGACTGTGCGTACATCCAGGAAGGTGTTGTGACTGGTGTTGCCAAAGCCAGGAGAGAGATGACATGAGCTGATGGACTGACAGCTTAGGCAACGCAGGGGCTCACCATGTGCTGGGTATTCAAGGACAGAAAATCTATCTTATCAATGTCATCAGTGACATTGAGCTCTTGGGAATTGACTCCAGCTAGCCAATCACCTGAGAGACTGAGGTAACACAGAACACAGATGCCAGCTCTAATGGGTGCTGGGCTGGGGTATCTGTGCCAGCCTTCCTGATGCCTTCTGACCTGGTATCCAGACTTGGGGAGTTGGCTTAGAAATCAGAAGACTGGGTGGATGGCGAGGAATTAGGATCAAGGCTAGTGGACTGTCAAGGCTACTTTATCCAGGTCGTGGTGATTCTGTTAAACCACCCAACCTTCTCCCTAGTATTTATCTCTAAGAATGTGAGCATTTGCATTTGTCAGATTCAGTACCCTCTTCTCTCATGGATAAACATTACTGTATTTTGCTTCTGTTATGTGGCGCTAGTGGTAAAGAACCCACCTGCCAGTGCAGGAGATGTAAGAGGTGTGGATTCAATCTCTGGGTTGGGAAGATCCTCTGGAGGAGGGCATAGCAACCCCCTCCAGTATTCTTGCCTGGAGAATCCTGTGGAGGATTCTCCACAGGATGAGGAGCCTGACGGGCTACAGTCCATAAGGTCCAAAAGAGTTGGACACGGCTGAAGCAACTTAGCACGCATGAAAACATACACATTTTTCTAGTCTACAGGTAGATTAGTACCATATAACCTTAAAAAAATAGCCTTTCTTTAAGAAGAATATCACTACAACTCAGTTCAGTTGCTTACTTGTGTCCGATTCTTTGCGACCCATGGACTGCAGCACGCCAGGCTTCCCTGTCCATCACCAACTTCTGGAGCTTGCTCAAACTCACGCCTATTGAGTTGGTGATGCCATCCAACCATCTCCTCCTCTGTGGTCCCCTTCTTCTTCTACCTTCAATCTTTCCCAGGATCAGAGTCTTTTCCAATGAGTCAGCTCTTCGCATCAAGTGGCCAAAGTATTGGAGTTTCAGCTTTAGCATCAGTCCTTCCAATGAATATTCAGGACTGATTTCCTTCAGGAAGGACTGATTGGAACTCCTTGCAGTCCAAGGGACTCTGAAGAGTCTTTTTCAACACCACGGTTCAAAAGCATCAGTTCTTTGACTCTCAGCTTTCTTTATAGTCCATCTTTCACATCCATACATGACTACTGGAAAAACCATAGCTTTGACTAGGTGGACCTTTGTGGGCAAATTAATGTCTCTGCTTTTTAATATGCAGTCTAGGTTGGTCATAGCTTTTCTTCCAAGGAGCAAGTGTCTTTTAAGTTCATGGCTGCAGTCACCATCTGCAGAGATTTTGGCGCCCAAGAAAATAAAGTCTCTCACTGTTTCCATTGTTTCCCCATCTATTTGCCATGAAATGATGGGATTGGATTCCATGATTTTAGCTTTTTGAATGCTGAGCTTTAAGCCAGCTTTTTCACTCTCCTCTTTCACTTTCATCAAGAGGCTCTTCAGTTCCTTGTTTCTTTCTGCCATGAGGGTGGTGTCATCTGCGTATCTGAGGTTATTGATATTTCTCCTGGCAATCCTGATTCCAGCTTGTGCTTCTTCCAGCCTGGCATTTCTCATGATGTACTCTGCATGTAAGTTAAATAAGCAGGGTGACGATATACAGACTTGACGTACTCCTTTTCCTATTTGGAACCAGTCTGTTGTTCCATGTCCAGTTCCAACTGTTGCTTCCTGACCTACATACACGTTTCTCAGGAGGCAGGTCAGGTGGTCTGGTATTCCCATCTCTGTCAGAATTTTCCACAGCTTGTTGTGATCCACACAGTCAAAGGTTTTGGTGTAGTCAATGAAGGAGGAGTAGATGTTTTTCTGGAATTCTCTTGCTTTTTCTATGATCCAACTAATGTACAAAGCACAAAACACAGTGGAATAGCTTGCAGTCACCTTCTAGACCTGCCTTTCTAAGTTGAGGGTGGTATAATTCTGATCTTACTGGGATCCGGGCAAACACTTACTAGTCTTAGTTAGCTCAATGGTTTTTGAAAGTGTCGGGATGGACATTTCAAATCAGAGAGGTAAGGAAAGAAAAAGAAGTGTTTTTCTCTCATTTCTTTTTTCCATGACAATATCAAGTAATAATCATATATTAACCACATGTGGTGTTTTAGCCTCGTATCAGTAAGAGTTTCTTTATATTTCAAATGTTGGAGCTGGGTGTGCTCATCCCAAGATTGTGGATGGGGCAAATGGAGCCATGCCCAGTGACTTTATTTCATCTTGGGGCAGAAATGATGAGAACTAATGTTTTCTGCTTATGATTTACTCTTCTCATTGGAAAGTTTTCTCTCATAGGATCATTAAGATAGCAAGTCCCAACTTTGGAAGAGTAAATTCTAGCTCAGGAATTTATACTTGTATCTAGAATTCTCTTCCCTTTTTGCAGCATGTCTAAATTATACTTGGGGTTGAAACAAGAGTCTGGCAGCACCTTGCCTTATTGACAAAAACATCAATTTTAGTTATCCCTTCTTTTCCCAGGTGAAGGAAAAATTGACATATTGCCAGTGACTGGAAGCACCCATGCCTGTTAATCTCCAGATTGGCCAGTGACTTTCCAGGGCCTCAGGGTCTTCATGGAGCTCTGATATCTCCCAGACTCTTCAGTCACCCATTTATACACATGTTCCTGATTGTTAATTGCATCCAAAATATGTTTAACTTTTCAGAACTAATTTTATTCCTCTTATATGGCAAAGATGGTTAGTCATCAAAGTTACAATGTGCTCCCCAATATTTCTCAGGCTTTTGTGAAAAGGGGGCCACCTGACAACTTCTAGTGAGTGAACTGGGTATGAAAAAGCCATGTGTCGCTTATGGGCCAAGGAAATGAAGAGTCGGCCCATAAGTGCCTCATCCCTCTCTTTCCCAAGCATGGCAACCCTGGAATTCACAGATTATGATCGGCAGCATGGAGGAAACTTGGCTACCCATGTCACCACATGGAAGTGAGCTCCGGCCAACTTGCTCTGGACTCCATGTAAGCGAGAAGTAAACTTACGCTGTGCTAAGCCTTTGAAATATTTACTACGGCAGCACAGCCAGTCCTATATTGACTAAACTTCATTTCCACCTTTTTTTTTAAAATTTTCTTTACTTTATTGTGTTGGTTTTGCCATACATTGACATGAAACCGCCATGGGTTTACATATGCTCCCCCTCCAGAACCACCCTCCCTCCTCCCTCCTGATTCCCTTCCCCTGGGTCATCTTGGTGCACCAGCCCCGAGCATCAGCCCTGGGCTGGCGATTGATTTCACATATGGTAATTAACATGTTTCAATGCCATTCTCCCATATCATCCCACCCTTGCCCTCTTCCACACAGTCCATGAGTCTGTTCTAAACATCTGCATTTCTTTTGCTGTCTCGCCTGCAGGGTTCTCGTTACCATCTTTCTAAATTCCATATATATGCGTTAGTATACTGTATTGTTGTTTTTCCTTCTGGCTTACTTCACTCTGGATAATAGGCTCCAGTTCTGTTCACCTGAGTAGAACTGATTCAAATGAATTTTTTTTAATGCTGAGTAATATTCCATTGTGTATATGTACCACAGCTTTCTTATCCATTCATCAGTTGATGGGCATCTAGGTTGCTTCCATGTCCTGGCTATTGTAAACAATGCAGCGATGAACATTGGGGTACACGTGTCTCTTTCAATCTGGTTTCCTCGGTGTGTATGCCCAGCAGTGGGATTGCTGGGTCATATGGCAGGTCTATTTGCAGTTTTTTTAAGGAATCTCCACACTGTTCTCCATAGTGGCTGTACTAGTTTGCATTCCCACCAACAGTGTAAGAGGGTTCCCTTTTCTCCACATCCTCTCCAGCATTTATTGCTTGTAGACTTTTGGATGGCAGCCATTCTGACTGGTGGAAAGTGGTACCTCATTGTGGTTTTGATTTGCATTTCTCTGATAATGAGTGATGTTGAGCATCTTTTCATGTGTTTGTTAGCCATTTTTATGTCTTCTTTGGAGAAATGTCTGTTTAGTTCTTTGGCCCACTTTTTGATTGGGTCGTTTATTTTTCTAGCATGGAGCTGCAGGAGTTGCTTGTATATTTTTGAGATTAATTGTTTGTCTGTTGCTTCATTGGCTATTATTTTCTCCCATTCTGAAGGCTGTCTTTTCACCTTGCTTATGGTTTCCTTTGTTGTGCAGAAGCTTTTAATTTTAATTAGGTCCCATTTGTTTATTTGTGCTTTTATTTCCAATATTCTGGGAGGTGGGTCATGGAAGATCCTGCTTTGGTTTATGTCGGAGAGTGTTTTGCCTATGTTATCCTCTAGAAGTTTTATAGTTTCTGGTCTTATGCTTAGATCTTTGATCCATTTTGAGTTTATCTTTGTGTATGGTGTTAGAAAGTGTTCTAGTTTCATTCTTTTACAAGTGGCTGTCCAGTTTTTCCAGCACCACTTGTTAAAGAGGTTGTCTTTTCTCCATTGTATATTCTTGCCTCCTTTGTCAAAGATAAGGTGTCCATAGATGCGTGGATTTATCTCTGGGCTTTCTATTTTGTTCCATTGATATACATGGTATTGTCTGTGAATTGATCATAGATATATTTGAAGTATGGTGAACTCAGCCTCAGATATCTAAAGAATCAAGATAGGTTAGGTGGAAAAACCTTCTAGTTAACTCATTTAGGACTCAAAGTAAACAAGTAAACAAAAATGAGCTGGCAAATACAAACCCAAGTTTTCTACTCAAATAATGTCTCCTTTCAAACTACCCAGGAACCCTATGTAGTCTGTCCGTGCAGAACATTTCTTCTTCAGGGATATTAAGTTATTTATAAGATGGATCAGAGTTGGCTTGAAAGTAGTGTTGAGGAGTGTCTCTGGTGGGGCAGGGATGGAGGGGACTGTGGAAAATCATGCTTTTACCAGAGCTTTCTGTGTTCATGTCCCTTATCTTCTGTCTTTCATTCTTTAGGTACTGGGCTAGAATTGACTGTCTGGTAGGCAAAGAGTGCATGGGTTAGGATAATGGTAACACACAGACACCCACCATCAAGAGTGGCCAGAAATTAGATGTTTCAAAAATAGAGCAAACTAATAATCATAGAAAATCAGGAACTTGTTGGACTTCCTTACATTTATTCTTTAGATCTTTATTTCAGTTGACATTGGGAAAGGAAATGGAGTTTCTCTCATATCTTCCAGAGCTTAGAGTGTTAAAGCTCTTTAGAAGAACACTGCTTAGGTATTTCTTCAGAATTAAATCACATAGCAATCTTCTCAAATGGCTGCTAATAGGCATTAAATGCAAATTCAGCATTTTTTCAATAATGAGAGTTATGCACAATTTATAAAGGTAGGAATGGGTGAGTAAGAGTTTGTGGCAGAGTTTGACTAGTTGATCTCCAAACTGTTTTCCTTTCTTTCTAGGGCATAAGCTTGACAACATTTCCCAGATTTCCTTGGAGTTAGATGAAGTGTTGTAAGCCATCTCTGGGCCTGGCCCATCTAATTTCTTTGTTATTTCCTACGCTTTGTCTTCCCTGAGGAATGATCTAACACAGAGCTTCTAATGGGGGGCTTTAAAATCCCCAGGGGTGTTAGCACCATTAGATGTAAGGAACTGGGGTCCTAGAATAACTGTGTGGAGCAGAGCCTGCCTGATGGGCTGCACTGAACTATGATATGCCTGAGAAATAAACCTTTAAATTAATGTGAGACCACTGAGATCTGGGAGTTGTTCACTGTGGTAGTTAGCCTACCTGACTAATACAAACCTCTTGTATTAATACAGACCAGTCGCAGTTTATTCTTCTCTAAGAAATGTTCACTGTATGCAGCCCTTTAGTTTCCCTAAACTCCTCTGCTTAAAGTACAAGGGTTGTAGGAGTATCATGGAGGGTTTCTACCTTTGTGAAGAATTTCCAGATGCATCCTTTCAAATCACTGTTGATTATTGCCTCTGTCCTGACAACATAATAACAAAATTTACCACTCTGATGTCACCTGTCACATAGTACTGAAATTTACTCTGAGTGGTGTAGCTTGACAGCCTTAGGTAAAGGGCGGATTTATTTCCTCTGAATAAGTGGGGAAGAAACTCTCCAAAGATGGGCACCATCAATCCCCATCCTCCCTGTACACACATGCTGCTCCACCCACCAAGGGTGAAGTCTATTTCCCTTCCCTGGTTTTTGAACTATGGCACCGTGACTTGCTTTGCCCAATGGAATGTCCAGGATATGCCATTCTCTGAGTTTTGAGTCCCAGCCTTAAAAGGAATGGCAGGTTTAATGTCCACCCTTTGGGAAACCAGCTGCCATTTGAGAAATATGACTATCCTGAGACCCCCATGCTGTGAGTAAGCCCAAGGCAACCATGTGGAGAGCCAGCTAAGGTACCTGCTGGTAAAGGCTTTGTGACCTAGCTAACTCAGATCCTGCTGAATACAGCCGAGTGAGACTCTAGCCAAGGCCAGAAGAACCACCAGCTGAGCCCAGTCAGCTCACAAATCTGTGCAAAAATTGCTAGTTTAAGCCATGAAGTTTGGAGTGGCCTGTCACAGCAGCAGATAACTGGAATAGGAGGGACTCTACAGGTAAGGTACTGACTGGTTAAGGAAAAACTTGTGAAGTCTCCCACTGGATTTTCACCGTTAAGCCATGAAGGTGGAAACGTGGCTTTCAAAGAGGCCTGAGAAAGGCTGTCATGGTCAGAGGCATACAGCGGCCACTTTGCCGCACTCATACTTGAGCCTTGGCGAATATTTCTGCAGCAGCAGAGTTTTAGATGAAAGTAATTCTCATGTACCTCTCTGTTGCTTATCTTAGGCCACGAGCTTTTTCAGGGGTGATCATCGTCTGGGCAGAGAACAGTGCTTCTGCAGGGTTGCAGGCTTCAAATGTTTAATGACTGAGCTAATACTGGGCTTGGAGGAGGCTTCATCCTTTCAGAGGATAAGAATGTGATGAGGATGAGCACTTGCCTTACCCCTCATGTCTCACCCAAAGGTCAAAGGAAGCGTCTAAGTGAAGAAAGCTTCAGTGCATCTAGATGGTTGCAGTAAATCAATAAATACTCCACTCTTTGTTGCAAAAAAGAATTCAGTTGCCACTCAATAGGAGAAGAAAGAAGTTCCTTATCATTAGGCCAGCAAGCACTATGTGAGGATAAAGATCAATCAAATTGCATTTGAAACACTCTTTATTGCTCTCAGGGTCCTTTTCTCATCAGAGTCCATGATTTAGCACTCACTGTAGACAGGGCAGTGACCTCTAGGGACAAATAACAGCAGAGATCGCCCTGAATTAGGAAAAGCAGATGTGAGGTGGAGCACATCTGGAAAGAAATAAACCTGATGGAGATAAAATACACAAGGGCTGTTGCTCACCTGTTTCTTCCCATGCTTGGGTATAATTACCTTGAATTTAATAGCCAGGGAGAGCTTGTTCAATTTATATATGGATTTACAACAAAGCAAGAGGGATTCTTTAACCTGGACTTTAAGAAGGTAATAAAAAGTTTACCTGAGATGAGATGAGCCATGCTATGGAAAGAGAGCTGTATCCATTTTACTCCTGTTAAATAGATATTTTCCACAAGCCCCAAAGAATATACTATAGAGTTGTGTGATAACTTCCAGCTACTATTTTGTTTGTATGTGCTGTGTGCTCAGTCGCGTCCAACTCTTTGTGACCCCATAGACTGTAGCCCGCCAGCCTCCTCTGTCCATGGAAATTTTCAGGCAAAAATAGTGGAGTGGGTTGCCCCAGGGATCAAACTTGCATCTCTTATGTCTCCTGCATTGACAGCTGGATTCTTTACCACTGTGCCACCTGGGAAGCCCACTATTTTTTAGAGAGCTGGTCGGAACTTCTACAAGGACCCAGGGTGCTGTACTCAGAGTTTCCTTGCTTCCTTCCACCCATCCATCAATCCATCTACCTATCCATCTATCCATCCGCCTATCCACCCATGTGCTGCACTTCTCCAGTGTATCAGGCGCTCTTCAGGGGCTGGTGGTACATTTTCAAGTAAAACAAAATATCTCTGTTTTCTTGGTGTTTATGACCTGAATGTGCTTTTTAGAATTTAGTTACTCAAACCCCAATCAGTTCAGGGGAATTTATAGTTGCATTTCTTGTTAGGAAATATACTTGCCATCTTCGAAATCCACAGTGGACTGTTTTTGTACCTACAGGATTCTGCTTCAGGAAAAAAGAAACTTTCTCCTGATGCAGCTGGAAGAAGCCACCCGCCTAATGTCCTATTTCCAGTCCCAGTTACAAAGGGGAGTAACTTGATTATCATCTTGTAATGATGTGGTCATGAGCTTCACAATGCTCTTTAGCATGGTTTTCTCTCTTAGAACTTAGATCCTGAAGTGGTTGTAATCAGAGGACAGAAAAGTGGATACATCATATTTTTTAAAGGAGCTGCTCATATATGATCCAAGGACTCTCAGGAGAACCAAGTATGACTTCAGAATAATGAATCTGAACTCATATTTGCACAAGGATTTTGTAACTCACAGCATCAGAAGTGTATATATTCATCTACATATATGCATGGGTACATTTTTATCCCTTATAAAGATATGAATATTTTTAAAATAAGATTTGCATGCTTAGGCCTGTGAAGCCCTCTGGGAGCCCTCAGGCTTTTTTGCAGTTAATTACAGACCATTCATCTTGCACATGCATGTCCATAGCCATGGTTATTTTGTGATATTTTTGAAATGTGCAATAGCTTCCATTTCCTTGTGGAGTCCCTGTCCTCTGGCACATAATGAGAAGCATAACAATCATTTGCAAACAAATAACTGTATTCTGCCCTTTCTGACTTTTCCTACCTTGTGATGACTTCTTTTATTTTAATCACAATTTTATCTCCTTCTGATCCTGACTCTTAAGCTCTGGTTTCTCTTGATCTGAGGAAGCTTTGAAGTTCATTTTAACCCAGTTTCGCCTGAGGAAATGTATTTCAGTACTAAAGGACTCAGTTATCTCCTGTGACTTGCCCCCAGACCCCAAACCCTCTTGAGATCATCCTAGTTCTTTGCAAACACAGACAGGGAATTTTAATGCCCAGGTAGTTGGAAGGTTTTACCAACCTCTGCCCTTGTACATGCTCGGATAGCACAATGTTTACTATAGAAAAGTTTTAAAAATTATAGAACTAAAAAAATTGGCTGTGACTTGTCATGTTTTTGTGAAGAATATTCATTTCTGTATGGGATCAAAAATGAATGAATGAATGCCTTTATTCAGTTTTTTGTTCTGCCTTCCAAAAACTTTGAAGCTGCCCACGAAAAATGGGAGCCATCTCTGAAACATTACTGAGAGCCGTGTGAAAGAACAAGGACTTGGCAATGAAGTAGGCAATCACTCAGCACCAGTGTCATTCAAGTTGTTCACTCTCATTGAGGGTTTAATATATGCCTCTATACATCTGGAGAAAACTACTTTGAAAAGATACATGCACCCCAGCGTTCATTGCAGCACTATTTACAGGAGCAAAGACATGGAAGCAACCTAAATGTCCATCCACAGATGAATAGATAAAGAAGATGTATATACACACACATACATACATATATATAGTATGTATGGTATATATATTTCTGTGTATGTGATATATATATATATATATATATATATATATACAATGGAATATTATTCAGCTATGAAAAGAATGAAATAATGCCATTTGCAGCAACATGGATAAACCTAGAGATATCATACTAAGTGAAGTAAGTCAGACAGAGAAAGACAAATATCTGATGATATCACTTATATGTGAAATCTAAGAAAATGTTGCAAATGAACTTATTTACAAAACAGAAATAGACTCGCCAGCATAGAAAACAAACTTATGGTTACCAAAGAGGAAAGGGAGCAGGGAGGGATAAATTAGGAGTTTGGGATTAACAGAAACACACTACTATATATAAAATAGACAACTGGAACTTCCCTGGTGGTCCAGTGGTTAAGGCTCCATGCTTCTACTGCAGGGGGCATGGGTTCAATCCCTGGCTAGGGAATTAAGATCCTGCATGCTGTGCAGCACAGCCAAAAAATAAAAAAATAGAATAGGTAACCCACAAGGACCTACTGAATAGCACAGGGAATTATACTCAATATTCTATAATAACTTACAAGGGAAAAGACTGAAAAAAGTATATATATTTGTATAACTGAATCACTTTGTTGTATACCCGAAACTAGCACAACATTGTAAATCAACTATACTTCAGTTAAAAAAAAACACGCCTTATATTCAGCAATGTAAGACATCCACAGTTTTTCTGGACTCTATGTATTATGTGAAGTGAGACATGTCTGTAGGTGATTAGAAACGACAAAAGCCTCCTTGATTGATCTCACAATCAAAAATATGCTCAGTGGAAACCGCAAAGAAGGAAGAACTTGCTTTCTTCCTCAGTAGGAAAATAATGAGTCATCATATCCTTGTGATACATAGAATCATCATTTCATAAATTCTGTGTAATAGATTCTCACTTGCCAGGGACTAAATGCCCCATTCTTTTACTTATGGGAAATAGCACCACCGAGTTCCTGGTATGGACAGATGCCAAGTGATACATGTTGGCATCTGTTGGTTTCTGACCATGTCTAATGAGTGTGTTCTGCTCATCGTGATGCTGCCTCTAAAATGGAAGAAATATTAATATCTTCTACCAGAAGCTGTGGGGGCTGATGTATTCATCAAGGCAGGCACGAGCGTGGAATACATTATCTGTTGGGCACAATTTATTCATGATAAGCTGCAAGTTGCCTGACTGAGACTGCTTGACCTTCTCAATATAGAAAAGGTCATCCCAGCCTGGCTCTCCCCAAGCTGAGCTGGGCACAGCCATTCACCACTGAAAAGGTCTTTCTCTCTCTGTAGGCTGTGTCCCAGGTCACTGTTTGGGTCTCAGTTTCAGTGACAAAAATATTTAATGATGTTGAGTCCACTGGTCTCTCATCCATGGAGTTTGTTTTGACCCTTAGAGTACATGAAAATCTATTCTTTAAACTGATTTCCTCTTTCTTTTTGGTCTATAGTTGCCATAGAAATGAATCATCAAAAACTGACAAATGTGACATTGAAAAATTCAGACACATTAAAAAAATGAAAGAAAACTATGTACATGATTCTTAGGTGATCCTTGTTAAAAGTAATTTTCTCTGGGCGAATGTAACCTATAAGCTCATTGTTTGAAAGCTAGTCATTGTTCTTGGGCTGATGAATCTTTTGAGCTCACAAACCATGCATGTATCTTTTCACTTCCTGCTTCCTTTATGTTATAGCCCCATACAGACATTGGACATGCTGGCCCCTTCACTCACCTGGTGGGGGAGTTGGTTTGCTAGCTGTATCTCTCAAACAAATGGAGACGTAGCAAGTCTTTGTCTAGAAGGCTGAACAGGAGCTGAAAGGATGGGCTCTTGAGAGGAGATGGCTGGGGGTGAACTGGCAGGAGGCCTCAGTTTTAACACCAGTAATTGTTAACTTGGTGACTTTGGATAAGTTACTTAAAACATTTTTTCCTTCATAAAGCAAAAGGATTGACTGTGTCTTTTGAGAGCTCATAACTTCTATGGTTCTGGTTTCTAGACCTGCACCTATGTGGGTCACCCAGACTAGACAGTCAGCTTGTCTGGAACTTTGCAGGCATCACTCACAGTTTCTGCCCCCGGATAACACCATTCCTTCATTCGGAACACATGACTGATGAGAATGTGTTTCCCAAACACCAGTCATTTCCTACAAGGGTCAAATTTGTGCCACATCCCTGTCCTACCTGAATTTGTATTTATCAAATATTTTTCTTTGACTCACTTTTAAAAAATTGAAGTGTTCATAGTATTAATTTCTGCTATTCAGCAAAGTTACTCAGTTATACATATCTATACATTCTTTTTTTTTAAAAAAGATTTATTTTAATTTACTTGGCTGCACCGGGTCTTAGCTGTGGCCCTTGGGATCTTTAGTTGTGACAGGCGGTATCTAGTTCCCTGACCAGGAATCGAACCTGGGGCCGCTGCATTAGAGCACAGAGTCTTAGCCACTGGACCACCAGGGAAATCTGCTAGTCCCAAACTGTTCATGGGGTTCTCAAGCAAGAATACTGAAGTGGTTTGCCATTCCCTTCTCCACGTTTGGTCAGACCTCTCTCCACCATGACCCGTCCGTCTTGGATGGCCCTACACGGCATGGCTTAGTTTTATTGAGTTAGACAAGGCTGTAGTCCATGTGATCAGATTGGCTAGTTTTCTGTGATTATGGTTTCAGTCTTTCTGACCTCTCATGCCCTCTCTCAGTGCCTACCATCTTACTTGGGTTTCTCTTACCTTGGACGTGGAGTATCTCTTCACGGCTGCTCCAGCAAAGGTAGTAAAGTAATGCTCAAAATTCTCCAAGCCAGGCTTCAGCAATACGTGAATCGTGAACTTCCAGACGTTCAAGCTGGTTTTAGAAAAGGCAGAGGAACCAGAGATCAAATTGCCAACATCTGCTGGATCATTGAAAAAGCAAGAGAGTTCCACAAAAACATCTATTTCTGCTTTATTGACTACACCAAAGCCTTTGACTGTGTGGATCACAACAAACTGTGGAAAATTCTGACAGAGATGGGAATACCAGACCACCTGACCTGCCTCCTGAGAAATCTGTGTGCAGGTCAGGAAGCAACAGTTAGAACTGGACATGGAACAACAGACTGGTTCCAAATAGGAAAAGGAGTATATCAAGGCTGTATATTGTCACCCTGCTTATTTAACTTATATGCAGAGTACATCATGAGAAATGCTGGGCTGGAGGAAGCACAAGCTGAAATCAAGATTGCCAGGAGAAATATCAATAACCTCAGATATGTAGATGACATCACCCTATGGCAGAAAGTGAAGAAGAACTAAAGAGCCTTTTGATGAAAGAGGAGAGTGAAAAAGTTGGCTTAAAACTCAACATTCAGAAAACAAAGATCATGGCACCTGGTCACATCACTTCATGGGAAATAGATGGGGAAACAGTGGAAACAGTGGCTAACTTTATTTTTTGGGGGGGGCTCCAAAATCACTGCAGATGGTGATTGCAGCCATGAAAGTAAAAGACGCTTACTCTTTGGAAGGAAAGTTATGACCAACCTAGACAGCATATTAAAAAGCAGAGACATGGCTTTGCAAACAAAGGTCCATCTAGTAAGTTCAGTTCAGTTCAGTCACTCAGTCATGTCTGACTCTTTGTGACCCCATGAACCGCAGCACGCCAGGCCTCCCTGTCCATCACCAGCTTCCAGAGTCCACCCAAACCCATGTCCATTGAGTCAGTGATGCAATTCAACCATCTCATCCTCTGTCATCCCCTTCTTCTCCTACCCTCAGTCTTTCCCAGCATCAGGGTCTTTTCAAATGAGTCACCTCTTTGCATGAGGTGGCCAAAGTATTAGAGTTTCGGTTTCAACATCAGTCCTTCCAATGAACACCCAGGACTGATCTCCTTTAGGATGGACTGGTTGGATCTCCTTGCAGTCCAAGGGACTCTCAAGAGTCTTCTCCAACATCACAGTTCAAAAGCATCAATTCTGCTCTCAGCTCTCTTTAGAGTCCAACTCTCACATCCATACATGACCACTGGAAAAACTATAGTCTTGACTAGAAGGACCTTTGTTGGCAAAGTAAAGAAAGCTGAGTGCAGAAGAACTGATGCTAAAGCTGAAACTCTAATACTTTGGCCACCTGATGCGAAGAACTGACTGATTTGAAAAGACCCTGATGCTGGGAACGATTGAAGGCAGGAGGAGAAGGGAACGAAAGAGGATGAGATGGTTGGATGGCATCACTGATTCGACGGACATGAGTTTGGGTAAACTCTGGGAGTTGGTGATGGACAGGGAGGCCTGGCGTGCTGTGATTCATGGGATCACAAAGAGTCAGACATGACTGAACAACTGAACTGAACTGAATCCCAAACTCCCAGTCCATCCCTCCCCCAGTTCCTCCCCCTGACAACCACACGTCTGTCCTTTAAGTATGTTTACTCACTTTCTGAGTGACTGAACTGAACTCACTATCCACGAGTGAAATTTATTTAAGACAACACAAGTTGGTACTGATTGTAGTGGAAGTAACTACAATGACAAATTTTTTTTTCAGGAGTCTCAGGTTCAAAAATGAAGGAGAACTGGAAAGGTAATCAGAACTGATCAAATTCATGTCTAGCAGCCCTGCACTATGAGAAATACTAACAGCAGTTCTTCAGGCTGGAAGGAAAATGACCTTAGATCATAAGATTTTTAAGAAAGAATGAATAGCAGTTCCTGGTGTGCTTGCTGGTATTGAAGCTGTGTCCCTTAGACAGACAACAGGCTGGAACATGGCACAAGGAGCCATGTTTGGAGTACCCTGATGGTCTAAGAGGTAGTCAGCAGCTGCATGAAGGTGCTGCTGTAGGATTTTGACTTTTCTCAGTAAAGAGACTGCATCTAGAACAGCAGCCTCAGTTGGAGTCATCATCCAACTTGCTGTGACCCATTTATCTTTTTCCCCTTCACAGTGCAAGAGGTTCGTGGAGATGAATCAAAATTGCCATCTTTCATGTTTCATCAGTGCTTCCAATAAGATTTGCCTGGGCTCATGGTGTTGCTCGTAATTGCCTTTGTTGCTCTGTAGGAAAGCTTGGAGCCTTCCATGCCCCTCTTACTATGGGCTCGGAGCACAGTTGGTATGTAGCTCGTGGCTGAGTGTACACTCAGGATGTGGAAGAACTAAACACAGGTGCAGCTGAGGTTCCCCTGGGCTTCCTACTAGTCGAGCATGCATGCATGCTAAGTTGCTTCTGCATGCATGCATGCTAAGTTGCTTGTGCACGCATGTGTGCTAAGTTGCTTTAGTCATGTCTTTTTGACCCCACTGACTGTAGCCTGCCAGGCTTCTCTGACCATGGAATTACCCAGGCAAGAATACTGGAGTGGGTTGCCATTTCCTTCTCCAGGGGATCTTCCCCACCCAGGGATCAAACCCCTGTCTCTTATGTCTCCTGCATTGGCAGGTGGGTTCTTTACCACTAGCGCCACTTGGGAAGCCCTATCACTTGGTTGGCTCGGCTCAGATTCTGTTTAACTTCTGTTCCCCATTAAGCTCCAACTCTGACTAACGGGCAACAGAAACATTCTGGTTCTCTAGACTTTACCATGGGCTCAAGGACCTGAGCTTCCCTGATAGCTCAGATGGTAAAGCATCTGCCTACAATGTGGCAGACCTGGGTTCAATCCCTGGGTCGGGAAGATCTGTTGGAGAAGGAAATGGCAACTCGCTCCAGCATTTTTGCCTGGAAAATCCCATGGATGGAGAAGCCTGGTAAGGTACAGTCCATGGGGTCGCAAAGAGTTGGACACGACTGAGTGACTTCACTTTCACTTTCAAAGATCTGAAGGGATTTGAACATGGGCCAACCAAAGGGAACCAGAATCCCAACATCTTCTTTCCCTGGTATTGTGTTTTCCTTGTTCTACCACAAAGGGTTCCACGGCAAAGTAATACTGTTTTTGTTTTCTTTTTTAATAATTATTTTATTTATTTTTGGCTATGCAGAGCCTTCGCTGTTGCATGAGCTTTCTCTAGCTGTGATGCGCAGGCTTCTCATTGCAGTCGCTTCTCTTGTGGAGCACAGACTCTAGGCGTACAGGCTGCATTAGTCATGCTCCCTGGGCTTTAGAGCACAGGCTTAGCAGTTGTGGTGCCCAAGCTTAGTTGCCCTGTAGCATGTGGGATCTTCCAGGATCAGGGATCAAACCTGTGTCTCCTGCATTGGCAGGCATATTCTTTACCACTGAGGCACCAGGGAAGCCCCTGTTCCTCTTAAAATATTTTCAATGTTCAGCTTGGGAAACCCAACCTCTTTTGCCAGCGGCAGTTATTAGTTACAGAAATTGGGGTAATGGTTGGGGGTGGGGTAGGGAGAAAGGGTGAGGAGGGAGGGTGTTCTCCTGGGGAGAGCCTCTCCAGGCCCCGGGACCCTGCTCTGTGTGTTACCAGCAGCCCATCCCAACACGTGGTTTTGTTGTTGTTTAGTCCCTCAGTCGTGTCTGACTCTTTGCGACCCTGTGGACTCTAGCCCACCAGGCTCCTCCATCCATGGAATTTTCCAGGTAAGAAAACTGGAGTGGGGTGCCACTTCCTTCCCCAGGGGATATTCCTGACCCAGGGATTGAACCCTCATCTCCTACATTGCAGGTGGACTCTTTACTCCTGAGCCACCTGGGAAACCCATTCCGACAAGGGACGTGTTCCTCACATGGGAGTCTGCCATCACCGGGAACCTAGTGTAGACTGCTGTGCGCTGGGGCGTCTCGACCTCAGGAGGAGGCCGCTCTTATTCCTGGTAGGTGTCAGTCCCCTATGGCTGCTGTAACAAATCAGTACAAACTGGGCTTATCTCATTGTTCTGTGGGTTCAAAAGGGGCTAAAATCAAGGAGTTGGCAGGGCTGGTGCCTTCTGGAAGGTCTGAAGGAGAATCCCGTCATTGCCTTTTTGGCTATTTTGGTTCATTGGCTCCCTTCCCGCCAGCCATGGCAGGACTTCAAGATCTGCTCCTCTTAGCCTGTCTCTTCTGCTTTCCTGTTGAAAGGACGCTAGTGATTCCATGGGCCCATCTGGATAATCCTGTCTAATCTCCCCATCTCAAGACCCTTAAGTATATCTGCAAAATCCCCTTTGCCATTTAAGGTAACGCCGTCTCAGGTTTCGGGGACTAGGGTGTGGACATCTTTGGGGGCTCTGACTCTGCCTGCCATGCTGTGGTCTGCACATAACAATCCATGATGGACTTCATTAATCCGGAACCTCGAGATTGTGAAAGAGGGATGTGGGGCTGAACCAAAAGGCACCGTAAAAACTGCTTGAAGAGGTCCTGTTGCCCACCTCCAGGTCCTAGTCATTGGTGATGTTCACCAGGCACCTCCAAGGAGGGCCTCCATTTTGGTCTGGCTGGGACTTCTCTCTCTCCCCTCTCTGGCTCCTGCTGATCTCTTTTGAGTTCCAGAAAGGGAGTGGGTGCATAGAAATAAGCAAGAATGCGTGATCATTTCACCTCTTTGCAGTCTCTAGTGCTCTGAACCCAGAGTGCTTAATAAATAGGCACTGTTACTGGGCGTGGGGGAGGGTTCCATTCTTGACACTTTTGTGATAAATACCGGTTGGCTGCCCCTAAACCAAAACCCAGATGCCTAAAGTGAATGCCAGAACCCTAGGGCAGCGGCCATTGTCTCCCTGTAGCCAGTTGTGCCAGAGAGAGTGGTCAGGACTGAAGCGATGGAGTTCTGCTGTTCCTCTCCAGGACTGAAAAAGCAGGCACAGTAAATAACAAGAGAGAAAGAACTACAGGGTGCCCAAGCCCAGGGGGACTATTTAGGCCCAGTTTGTCAGCCCGGGCTGCAGACAGGAATCACCGGGAGAGATTTCCACAGCGCCTTTGCTTGGCCTGCACTGCCGAAGAGTCGCATCTAACTGGTTTGGGCATCAGAATTGTAAAAGGTCCCCAGATGATGCCAGTGTTGCGTGCTAAGAACCAGGGCAGAGGGCCCACGGGAAGAGGCCTTGCACCCACAGAAGCCACCCACACCTGGGCCTCACCACCTTCTGCATGCATTCAAATCTCATGGGTCTTGTTAAAATCTGATACTGACCCAGCGGGTCCAGGCTGAGGAGCCCGAGGTTCTGCATGGGTTTCTAACCAGCTTCCAGGCGATCCTGATTTTGCTCAGTGTGAGCAGCTCTTTACTTGTTTCCCAGGACGGACACCAGTAGCTTTGGGCGTGCTGCTGCATTTCTGCAGGTTTGTGGCCAAGTGGGAACCAGGTCGAATCACCTTCTTCCCAGTCCAGTGACTGTCCTATATGACAGGCCTCTCTTAGGTAAGAAAAGGATTCCACTGTGTTAGTCATCTGTGAAAACAGGGCCTTGACTGATGATACCAAAATTACCAAATTTTAGCAACATGAAAAGAGAAAAGTTAAGATAGTGTGAATTGCTCATATGAATTCCTTATAAGCAAAATGGGCATATGTGGTTTATTTGCTAAAGACACCAAAGCCTACATCTATTCAAGTTTCATGTCATTTCTTTTTCCTTCATGAAACACAATTTAAAAAATTCATTAATTAATTTTAATTGGAGGCTAATTACTCTACAATATTGTGGTGGTTTTTGCCATACATTGATACCAATCACCCATGGGTGTATGTGTGTTCCCAATCCTGAACTCCCCTCCCACCTCCCTTCCCATCCCATCCCTCAAGGTTATCCCAGTGCACTGGCCCTGAGGGCCTGTTTCATGCATCGAACTTGGACTGGCAATCTGTTTCACACATGACAGTATACATGTTTCAATGCCAGTCTCTCAAATCATCCCACCCTCGCCTTCTCCCACAGAGTCCAAAAGTCTGTTGTCTAAATCTGTGTCTCTTTTGCTATCTCACATATAGGGTCATCGTTACCATCTTTCTAAATTCCACATATATATGCTAATATACTATATTGGTGTTTTGCTTTCTGACTTACTTCCCTCTGTATACTAGGCTCCAGTTTCATCCAACTCATTAGAACTGATTCAAATGCATTCTTTGTAATGGCTGAGTGATATTTCGTTGTGTATATGTACCACAGCTTTCTTATCCATTCATCTGCCAGTGAGCATCTAGGTTGCTTCCATGTCCTGGCTATTGTAAACAGTGCTGCGATCAACATTGGGGAACATGTGTCTCTTTCAATTCTGGATGAAATACGATTTTAATGAGAAGAAACCCTGATAACTATTAGCCTGTTAGTGGTGAACCCTGCACACGAGTCCAGTTGAAGGAGTGGGACCAAAGTTGGAGATGGTTATTTCAAACCATCTGAGAGTGCTCAGACGGACCCATGGGGTGCTGTCCTGCTGGGGGATATCTCTGGTTGCTCCGTTATCACCAGCAACAGAGGATTTTGTTTCCTTCCTTTCATTTTCCTTGTTTCCCTTTCTCCCTCTTTCCTCCCTACCTCCCTTTCTTTCATAAACATTCAATGTGCTATGCTGTATTTAGTTGCTCAGTCGTGTCCAACTCTTTTTGACCCTACAGACTGTACCCCACCAGGCTCCTCTGTCCATGGGGATTCTCCAGGCAAGAATACTGGAGTCGGTTGCCATGCCCTCCTCCAGGGGATCTTCCCAACCCAGGGATTGAATCCAAGTCTCCCATGTTGCAGGTGGATTTTTTTATTGTCTGACCCACCAGGGAAACCCTTAAAATGGGTGCCCTGATAACTCTTTGGTCTCTGGGAATCTCGCCACCCCAATCCAGTACAAATGTTTTAGAATGTTTAGCTCTTGAAGCTAGATCAACAAAAAGGAAAGCAAAGTCAAGGTTGCCAACTTTACAGTTTTGTACCATGGCTGAGTGGAAGGAGGTGGGCTAAGAGCCTTATATCTGGAGTGCCTCCTTTCCCTACCTTCCCCCATAGCTCTTTGCCCTTGGAAAAGCCACTTAGTCCTTACCTAACCCCACTGGTTAGAAGAAGCACTAACATTATTTCTCTTGCTGGTATGTCTGCTTGGGACAGTGTGACTTTATGAAGAGCAAAAATTAAAACTCACATGGCTTGAAGAATCATCACCTAGAGATGGCATTTATTCAGAAGGAATGGCTAGAGAAAAGTTGATAATTAAGGAGAAATACTCAAACATGACTAGAACACGGAGGCCTGTGATGTCGGTGGCCGCCAGGCTCAGTATCAATGCCTTTTGGAGAGGCTGTGCTGTGGATTGTTTGGTTTTGTTTTCCAGTTTATGTTGTCTTTATAGTCTGCCCTACATCTGAAAGTACTGCTGACAAGAGAGCATGGCATTCACCTAGGATGACATTGAAAGCAATTGTTTACAAAGACATTGTTGGGTGCGGTTCTCATATTTTTCTTGCATTTCTTGGGTTTGGGTTATGAAAAGCTGAAGTATGGATATTGAAGAGCTGTGAGGAGCACCCAGGGATTGTGGGTGAGGAAATGGATCTTGACATTGACCCTCAGCCCTGCCATATGGGTGACAACAAAGCAAGATGTATGGATAATTCCAGGCTGGGGTCTTGGTTAAAAATATAGATTCCAGGGTGCTGTCCTTGAGGCTGACAACCCAGGGAGATCAGGGAAATTGTATTTTAAAAGCTCTCCTGTTGGTTGTATAGCTCAGCTAGATTGTACGCACATGGGACATGGGATCGTCTGGGGCTAAGCTCAGGCTCTTCAGCCAAATAGGACTGATAAGTAATTGAACTAGATCGAGGGGGCAGGGAATTTTAAGGAAAATATGGTTCCAGGTTGCATTGTGCAAAGTTGCTTCAGTCATGTCCAGCTCTGTGAGACCCCAGGGACTATAGCCTTGCAGGCTCCTCTGTCCATGGGATTCTCCAGGCAAGAACACTGGAGTGGGTTGCCATGCCCTCCTCCAGGGGATCTTCCTGACCCAGGGATTGAACCCATGTCTCTTGTATCTCCTGCACTGGCAGGCGGGTTCTTTACCACTAGCACCCACCTGGGAATCCCAGAGAAGGGAAAAGAGCTAGCAATTCTTGAATACTTTTTATGGATCAACCACCATGTTAAAAGCTTTATAGAGATTAATCTTTGGCATTTATATATATATATTCATTTTTAGCAAATGAGGAAACTGACACTTAAAAAGCTTAGGCAATTTGGCCCAAGACATACAAGTACTGGGGTGGTGGTTTGAACTCAAGTCTGCATGACTCTGCAGTTCAAAGCCCAAGAAGGGGAAGAAAAGAGACAAAATTGTATTCTCCCTCACCCCACATTCAACAGAAAAGACAGTTTTTCTTTGGAAAGATTTGAGTGAATTAACATAAAGCTACTGCAAGGAACTGACAAAAGGACATCAGATAATTTTTAGTTGCTGTTAAAAGTCTCATTATGTTTGAGAGGATGAATCTTGTTAAGTGTGGTCCAAACAAAGAAACTTAGGGAAGAATTATAATATCATACAGATATTAAACATCTGTGTGATTAATTTTGTTTGGTTAACACCAGAGGCCAGTGTTTTTCCTTGGAATATCGTTAAATGAAATAAATTGATGTTTTAAATATAACATTAGCTGTATAATTTTATTCTGCTTTGTTAGCGTATGTTAGCCCAATAAAATCTGACAATGGAACGAAAGACTCTCCTTGGGGTGATATTTTAATTGTCATAAAAATGTCATATAGATTAAGGGGCCAGCTGAGCACTTATAGTTTCTCAGGGACTAGAGAAATCATTAAAAAAAAATAGGCATGCTATTTCAAAGATAAAATACTGACCATGATTCCAGCCATAATGTTCTTTTTATGTGAATTTTGCCAAATACAAAGCCATGAATTATACTAATTCCCAGAAATCATCTTCCAAAACACTTACATGAAATACTAAAGATTTCTTGTTCCTCCTCCTTTTTCTCTTTGCTCCTCCCCACCTTCACTTTTTTAAAAAATATTTTGTGTTGGGGTATAGCCAATTAGCAAACAATATTGTGATAGTTTCAGGCCAACAGGGAAGGGACTCAGCCATACATATATGTGTACGCATTCTCCCTCAAACTGCCCTCCCATCCAGGCTGCCATGTAACATTGAGCAGAGTTCCCTGTGCTGTATAGTATGACCTTGTTGGGTATCCAAATATAGCCATGTGTACATGTATCCCCAAACTCCCAAACTCCCTGACTATCCCTTCCTCTCTTCACTTTTTATTATGAGGAATTTTGAATTAACACAAAAGTGTACATAATTGTATAGCAAATTCTTTATACCCCAAGCACTTAATTCTGTAGCAATTTCTGCCCTTCCACTTGTGCTTAGCTTTGAGTCCAGTGGATTCTCTGGTCCTTTATTTCTGGCTTTTCCTGCAGCAGTTGAGAAACATAAGATTAATTAGATTTTTCCTCTCAGTTATGATAACCTCCTTCCTTGGAGTGTCTAGCCACCCTTCACCTATTGGGAAGAAATACATCTAGACTCTAAGATCAAGTTACTTAGATCAGTAGGTTAGATCTTTGGCAAACTACCCTGTTTTTGTAAATAGGGTTTTATTGACCCATTCATTTATGTTTTTACTGACTATGGGTACTTCCTTGCTACAGCTTCCCTGGTGGCTCAGTGGTAAAGAATTTGCCTGCCAATACAGGGGACTGGGGGTTTGATCCCTGAGCTGGGAAGATCTCCTGAAGGAGGAAATGGCAACCCACTCCAGTATTCCTGCCTGGAGAATTCCATGTGCAGAGGAGCCTGCTGGGCTATAGTCCATGGAGTCAAGAGAGTTAGACATGACTGAGTGACTAAACAACAGCCATAACTTCCCTGCTACAGGGTGGTTGGGTTGTAATGGGCTACAACGCTGAAAATAGGTACTTTCTGGGCATTTCCAGAGAAAATTGTCTAACCCCTGGGTTGTAGGAACTGCTGTTTAGATGAGGGTTTTAAATCAAGGTATACTCAGAAAAAATGAGTGTCCCCCAGATAAGTGTTTAATACCCAGGCTGAAAGAAGATTGACCATGTGAAATTTGCTGGTTACTATGGTAGAGGAATAGAGCCATCTATGGTTCTGAAATCTTCTGCCTGAAAGTGGCATAGCACATTTGTTCACATTTTATTGGCCTAGGCAAGTCAGCTGACTGTACCTTTCAAGGAGATACAGGGTACAATTAGACTGTAAGCAGAACACTGATGAAATTCACTGCATGCATTGGATGACTAGCCAAAACCTCAATGAATCACTGGGAGAGGCCAACACACACACTTAGAAAATACCAACATTCTTCAAATATTTCTAAAATGTCTAAAAATGTTTCTAATAATTTAACTGAGTTGCAGTCTTGCATTGTTCACTTAAGAATTTGCTGAGGAAGGGGATGACAGAGGATGAGATGGTTGGATGGCATCATTGACTTGATGGACATGAGTTTGAGCAAGCTCTGGGAGCTGGTGATGGACAGGGAAGCCTGGCATACTGCAGTCCATGGGGTCGCAAAGAGTCAGACACAACTAAGGGACTAAACTGAACTAAACTGAGGAATTTCCATCTTAAGGGCTTCCCTCATGGCTCAGACAGTAAAAAATCTGCCTGCAATGCAGAAGACCCAGGTTCAATGCCTGGATCAGGAAGATCCTCTGGATGAGGAAATGGCAACCCACTCCAGTACTCTTGCCTGGAGAATCCCATGGATGGAGGAGCCTGGTGGGCTACAGTCCATGGGGTCACAAAGAGTCAGACACGACTGAGTGACTAACACTTTTACTTTTCCTCTTGAAACTTCAAATGCCTTGTTTGTCAATATTATATATACAAATCACTGTGTCTGGGGGAAAAAAAGAAAACATACATGTCTACAACCAAATTAGAACAGTTTCAGTTTTACACAAACTATTGAAAGTGACTTAAAACAGAAGTAGTGGAAAGAAACAAAACAATGATATCTGCATATAGTTGGAACTTGGAGGAAAAATTCTAAGTGCTTTAATTTGTAGGCACATCATGTCATAAGTATGCTGATAGGCAGAACTTGTTTCTGTCAGAAGCAAACACCTCTCAGTTCCCAGGAATGTTGACTAGAGTCTTTGATGGTTACAGGGCTGACAGAATGCCCTGGAATGTTCTTGGCATCAGTCTGTAGTTGCTGTGAAAAGTTGCGCTCTTCTGGCTGTGGTTTGTTCACTTCCCTTCTTTTTGGCACCTGGTTGTGAAGAGGGGGAAGGTCTGTAAAAATATTACTATGGATGAGGAATCCTCAGATTACGATCCTCAGGGCAATTCTGGCCCACTGCCTGTTTTTTAAATAAAGATTTATTGGAACAGAGCTGTGCTCATTCATGTTCACGTCCTTCATGGCTGTTGTCCTGTTACTGTGGCCAAGTAGTTGTGATAGACAGGCCTGTAAATTTGAATATATTTACTATCTTGTCCGTTGGTGAAAAATTTTACCATCTTCATAAAAAGGTCTTTATGTAAAATTTACACCTACCTAGAAGGTTATGTCAAACCTCTCAACCGTGTACAGAGTAGGATGCTGTAACATATGAATTTTATAAGGATTTTAATGATTATTACTTTTTAATGGGGAATTTTTCTTCTTGATCGTCCTGTTTTCCATATGATACCTTCAGTCCACAGAAAATTCCAGAATGTTCTGGATTCAGCATTACTCTATTCATCTTCATTACTGGACTTTGCTTGTGGCTCAGCTGGTAAAGAATCTGCCTGCAATGCGGGAGACCTGGGTTCGATCCCTCGCTTGGGAAGACCCTCTGGAGAAAGGAAAGGCAACCCACTCCAGTATTCTGGCCTGGAGTCCATGGAGTCCCAAAGAATCAGACACGGCAGTGGCTTTCACTTCCTCTTGAAGTGTGTTACTCTGTTCTTTGGCATTTTGCTTCTTTTTCTCTAATAAACCCTTCTTGGTCCCTTGTCTGCCCTCTCTTCCTCAGCACCCTGGAAATATTGGCACTCCCCATAGTTTTAGGGGAATGCCAGTGCCAGATCTTTCTCCTGAGGGCTGGGCTCTTCATTCTAGAATCCTCTCTTCTGGATCTCTCCACTCCCAGGGATTACAAGCTATGCACCTTCCTCACTGGGCTCACCCCCTTCTCCTCTAAACCTGCTCTTCCTTCTGTCTTTGCTGGTCATAGAAACTCCATGACCCTAGCTAGAGATTCAGGAGCCCACACTAATTATTTTTTCCCTCTGCCAGTTGACTACCAAGACCCACAGATTCTATCATCTAAGTCTCTCCCAAACATGTGGCCTTCTCTCTGTGTCTGCTATTTCTTCAGACTCTCGTCATGTCTTGTCTGAACTGCCTCTCACGGCTCTCCTGCTGACAGCCAGCTCCACATGAATTGATACCCACAGTGACACCAGAGTCACCAGCCTCAAATGTGCATTTGATGATACTCACACATTGAAAACTTGCCTGAGGGTCCTCATCACTCACACAACATTTAAGGGAAAGTTCAAGGAATTTGGATGCCTTCATGGTATGGCTTTTAATTAGCTGTTCAGCCCCATCTCCCAGCATCCTTTTACCTCAAACTTTTTGCTGCTTGCTCAAGCTAGTGCAGTCTTTGGCCCATGAGACTGCCTCTGACCTGACTGTCTTTTTCTACCTTTTTAAAAAATATATGAAGGATAATTGCTTTACAGAATTTTGTTGTTTTTGGTCAAACCTCAACATGAATCAGCCATAGGTATACATATATTCCCTCCCTTTTGAACCTCCCTCCCATCTCCTTTCCTATCCCACCCCTCTAGGTTGATCCAGAGCCCCTGTTTGAGTTTCCTGAGCCATACAGCAAATTCCCATTGGCTATCTATTTTACATATGGTAATGTAAGTTTCCATGTTACTCTTTCCATACATCCCACCCTCTCCTCCCCTCTCTCCATGGCCTAATTCTATACTCTATGTCTGTTTCTCCTGTAAATAAATTCCGTATATGTGCATTAGAATCCGATGTTTATCTTTCTCTTTCAGACTCACTTCACTCTGTATAATAAGTTCTAGGTTCATCCACCTCATCAGAACTGACTCAAATGTTTTCCTTTTTATGGTCGAGTAATATTTCATTGTGTATATGTACCACAACTTATTTATCTATTTATCTGTCGATGGACATCTAGGTTGCTTCCATGTTCTAGTTACTGTAAATAGGGCTGCAATGAACAATGGGATACATGTGCCTTTTTCAATTTTGGTTTCCTAAGGGTATATGCCTAGGAGTGGGATTGCTGGGTCATATGGTGGTTTTATTCCTAGTTTTTTAAGGAATCTCCATACCATCTTCCACAGTGGCTGTATCAATTTACATTCCCACCAACAGTGCAAGAGCATTGCCTTTTCTCCCCACCCTCTCCAGTGTTTATTGTTCGTAGACTTTTTGATGATGGCCATTCTTACTTTTGTGAGGTGATATCTCACTGTAATTTTGATTTGCATTTCTCTAATAATGAGTGATGTTGAGCATCTTTTCTTTTTTAAAATTTATTATTATTATTATTATTTTATTGTAACAAATTCAAGAAAGACTTTTTTCTTTACATTATTGTGTTGGTTTTGCCATACATTGACATGAATCCACCATGGGTATACATGTGTTCGTTAGCCATCTGTATGTCTTCTTTGGAGAAATGTATGTTTAAGTATTTTCTCCACTTTTTGATTGGGTTGCTTGTTTTTCTGACATTGAGGTTTATGAGCTGCTTGTATAGTTTGGAAATTAATCCTTTGTAAGTTGTTTCGTTTGATATTATTTCCCCCCATTCTGAGGGTTGTGTTTTCACCTTGCTTATAGTTTCCTTTGCTGTGCAAAAGCTTTTAAGTTTTAATCAGGTCCCACTTGTTTACTTTTGTTTTTATTTCCATTACTCTAGGAGGTGGGTCATAGAGGATCTTGCTTTGATTCATGTCATCAAGTGTCTGCCTATGTTTTCCTCTAAGAGTATTATACTTTCTGGTCTTACATTTAGGTCTTTAATCCATGTTGAGTTGATCTTTGTGTGTGGTGTTAGGAAGTGTTCTAATTTCTTTCTTTTACATGTAGCTGTCTGGTTTTCCCAGCATCATTTATCAAACAGGCTGTCTCTATCCATAGGTACATGGGTTTATTTCTGGGCTTTCTATCTTGTTCCATTGGTCTGTATTTCTGTTTTTGTGCCAGTACCATACTGCCTTGATGACTGTAGCTTTGTAGTATAATCTGAAGTCAGGAAGATTGATGCCTCCAGCTCCATTCTTGTTTCTCAGGACTGCTTTGGCTATTCAAGGTCTTCTGTGTTTCCATATGAATTGTGAATTTTTTTTGTTCTAGTTTTGTGAAAAATGCTATTGGTAATTTGATAGGGATCACATTGAATCTGTAGATGGCATTTGGTAGTATAGTCATTTTCATGATATTGATTCTTCCTACCCAGGAACATGGAATATCTCTACATCTGTTTATGTCATCTTTTATTTCTTTCATCAGTGTTTTATAATTTTCTGTGTACAGTTCTTTTGTCTCCTTAGGTAAGTTTATTCCTAGATATTTAATTCTTTTTGTTGCAATGGTGAATGGGATTGATTCCTTAATTTCTCTTTCTGATTTTTCATTGTTAGTATATAGGAATGCAAGTGACTTATGTGTATTGGTTTTGTATCCTGTGACTTTGCTAAATTCACTGATAAGCTCTAGTAATTCTCTGATAGTATCTTTAGGGTTTTCTTGTACAGTATCATGTCATTTGTAAAAACTCTGAGAGCTTTACTTCTTCTTTTCTGATCTGGATTCCTTTTATTTCTTCTTCTCTGATTGATGTAGCTAGGACTTCCAGAACTTTAACAGAACAGAAATTTAAGAATCTTTTCTTAAAAATTCACTTACACATTTTCACTCATAATTAGAAATGAAACGATCAAGAGTTTTTATCCTATGTTTATTTTCTGGATGTTATTATTTCCTTTAATTTATGAATGTAACTAGAAAGTTTCTATTGAGTGGGTATTAAAAATTACTTCTCTCTGTGTGGAACACACTGTTTACACTACTGTTGGGAGACATTTTGTTGCCTAAAACTTTTTATAATTCAGCTCTACTGTCTAGGCTTCTTGTTTCGCTTTGTTTAGGCTGAGAATTTTCTCATCTATTTCTAGTATCTTAAGAGTTTCTGTTAGGAATGTGTGTCTGTTGTTGTTTAGTTGCTCAGTTGTGTCCAACACTTTGCCACCCTGTGGACTATAAGCTGACCAGGCTCCTCTGTCCATGGGGATTCTCCAGGCAAAAATCCTGGAGTGGGTTGCTATGCTTTCCTGCAGGGGATCTTCCTGACCCAGAGATAGAACTCATGTCTGCTACAGCTCCTGCATTGCAGGCGGATTCTTTACCTTGTGCCAAAATATATGTTGTGTACAAGAAACCCACTTTAATTATGAAGATTCATAATCAGTGAAAAGTAAAGATGGAGCAGCCCAAACAAGCATTTATCTTTTGCCAATTAATAATAAGCAAAAACCTTCATTTTATTTTGCCTTTATTTATTTCTTTTTTAATGACACTCTTTCTTAACTCATAGCTTCTCTTTATTATCATCTTACTCTGTGTAAATAACTACTTTTAACATTTCTTACAGACCAGATATCTGCTGAGAATGAATTCTCTCATTTTTTTGTTTATATGAGACTATCTACTTCTCCTTTATTTGTGAAGGATAATTTTCCTGGACATAGAAGTTACGTTGGGTAGCTTTTTTTAAAATCTTTGTTAGTTTGATTAGTACATGTCTTCCTGTGTTTCTCCTTGGTTTATCCCGTATGGGGCTCTTTGGACCCCTTGGACTTGATCGACCATTTCCTTTTCCATGTTGGGGAAATTTTCAACTATAATCTCTTCAATAATTTTCTTATGCCCTTTCTTTTTCTCTCTTCTTCTGGGATCCCTATAATTTGATTATTGGTGCATTTAATATTGTCCCAGAGGTCTCTCAGACTATCCTAAGTTCTTTTCATTCTTTTTGCTTTATTCTGCCCTTCAGCAATTGTTTCCACCATTTTGTCTTCCAACTCACTGATCCATTCTTCGGCTTCAGATATTCTGCTGTTGATTCCTTCTAGAGTATTTTTAATTTCAGTAATTGTATTGTTTGTCTCTGCATGTTTATTCTTTGATTCTTCTAGGTCTTTGTTAACTGAGTCTTGCATTTTCTGCATTCTGTTTTCAAGGTTTTTGATCATCTTTACTATCAGGTTTCTGAATTCTTTTTCAGGCAGTTTGACTTCATTTACTTGGACTTCCATGTTTCTAGTTTGTTCTTTCATTTGTGCAGCATTTCTCTGCCTTTTCATTATTTTTCTAAAAATTTATTGTGTTTGAGGTCTCCTTTTCCCAGGCTTCAAAGTTCAGTTCTTTCTTCCATTTTGTTTCTGCCCTCCTAAGTTTGGTCCAGTGGTTTGTGTAAGCTTTGCATTGGATGAGATTTGTGCTGAGTTTTTTTTTCCTTCTGATGTGCAGTGCTGATTGAGGTGGTAATCCTGTGTGCTGATGATTTGGTTTGTACTTTTGTCTTTTTGTTGTTTGAATGAGGTGTCCTGCACTGGGTCCTACTGGTGATTAAGTGATGCTGAGTCTTGTATTCAAGTGGTTTCCTTTGTGTGAGTTCTCACTGTTTGATACTCCCTAGGGTTAGGAGTTCTCTGGTTGTCTAGGGTCTTGGAGTCAGTGCTCCCACTCCAAAGGCTCAGGACTAGATCTCTGGCCAGGTACAGAGCTTCCATAGGCAGTTTGTTAGGGCAGTAAGTTAGATTAAAACAAATATCCAAAAGCAACCAAAGATGAACCCCAGACAAATGCCAGTTATCAGTTCAGTTCAGTCACTCAGTCATGCCTGACTCTTTACGACCCCATGAACCACAGCACGCCAGGCCTCCCTGTCCATTACCAACTTCTGGAGTCCACCCAAACCCATGTTCATTGAGTTGGTGATGCCATCCAACCATCTCATCCTCTGTCATCCCCTTTTCCTCCTGCCCTCAATCTTTCCCAGCATCAATGTCAGGCAAATAATAATTAAAATAATGGAATATACACATATATAGCAATAAGCAAAACCAAACAGCCCAACAAAAATAAAGTACAATACATTGACCTGGCAAACAAAGGAAACCAAAAATGATATCTACCAGTTAAGAACAAAACTAACTAAAGCACGAACTGGAAAATAAAACTAAAACTAAAGCCAAGTGGGGAATAAAGCAATGAAAACTAACAAATATGGTGAGAGGAAAGGAAAGAAAGAAAAGAAAAAAAGAATAGATATGCAAAGTTAAATAGAGGTAGATAAAGAAGATTTATATACATTAAAGATTAACTGCAAGTGGGAAAGAACAATAGGAAAAGCAAACAAAGGAATAATGTAGAAAAATAATAAGTTTGAAAAATTTAAATTAAAAAAAGAGAAAAAAAAACCAGAAAAAAAACCTCTACAGAACTGCAAAAGTCCAACATAGAGGCAGAGGTTTATAAAAACAATTAGAGGTATGATGAAAAAAAATACCCCTCAAAAGCTTAAGTAGATTTCGTAAAAGTGAAGTGAAATTTGGTCAACCATGCTTGACTTTTTGTGTCCCCATGCACTATACATTCCATGCAATTTTCCCAGCCTGAATACTGGTGTGGGGAGCCTTTCACTTCCCCAGGGGATCTTCCCAACCCAGGGATCAAACCCATGTCTCCTGCATTGAAGACGAATAATTTACCAGCTGAGCCACCAGGGAAGCCCAAGAATATTGGGAAGCAAGACTTGCATCATCCTGACTGCTCTTTTTTGATGCTCAAGTTTAGGAGAAAGACTTGAGTTGTTTTTCTCATTTTGTAGGTGAAATTAGATTTCATAGTGCTAATAAAATTGACAGCTACAACCGGGGGGGGGGGAGAAAAAGAAGAAGAGAAAAAAGCCCAAAAGAAACTGCAGAACAAGTCAAAATATAAGAATGGTATATATTTTTCTTGAGTCACTGCTGTCAGTGTCCTTTCCCTCGCTGGGAGTCATAGTCCACCTAGACTCCCTTGGATGCCCTCCAACACTGTGCTGGTCTCTGGACCTGCTATGGGGGCAGCTCAGACTCTAATCTGGTCCTACACCTGTGCATTCTTGCCTCAGAGCTAGTGCGTTTTCTTTTGTGGGAGCTCTCAATGACCTTTAATATATTCCATAGACACAGAGTCTGCCTAGTTGTTCATCTGGATTTAATCTGCAGCTTGTATAACTGGTAGAAAGGTTTGGGTCTTCTTCCTTAGCCACACTGCCCTTGGGTTTCAATTGTGGTTTTATTTCCACCTCTCCATGTGGGTCGCCCACTGGGGCTTGCTCCTGAGGCTGCCCTGGAGGCCTTGGGTTTGCCCCTGTGAGGGCCAGTGTGGAGGTGGTGCAGCTGCTTGGGTCACAGGGGTTCTGGCAGCATCAGGTACTCAGGGGAGTTGGTGGCTAGGGCAGCAGGAAATATAGCACTCTAGAAGGGTATGGCAACCAGTATTGGCCAATGTGCTCCAGTATTCTTGCCTGGAGAGCCCCCTTCCATGACAGAGAAGCCTGGCAGGCCACAGCCAAGAGGGTCGCAAAGAGTCAGACACTACCAAGGTGACCCTGTGTGCATAGAGGCAAGACTTTTATTGCCTGTGGCAGCTCTGCCCCAGTGAGAGCTGAGCATGAAGGTGGCATGGCTGCCTGGCTTGCAGGGACCCTGGTGGCGCCAAGTGTGAAGGGACACGGACTGCCTCTGCTGCAGGAGTTGTGGGCCTCTCAGAGCCTTTTCTCCAGCCTCTTGTAGCTGGCGACCAGGAGGCCTCTTTGGCCAGTCTTCTCTGTAGCTCTTCCCTTTCAGTCACTTTGAGGACTCCCTTGCCTGGGGTCCTTCTCTGTTGTTTGGCAGGTCAGGCACACAGAGGGGCCCCCTGGCTGGGCTCCTACTCTGTGGATTAGCACCCTGGGTGGGGTCTGTAGTTCAGTGCATCAGGCACTTGATGGGCCAGCCTCTCTATTGTTCAGCTGCTGATGCCCGCATGTCGGGGGAGAGAGGCTATGGTGATGGCTCCACCCGCTTCCAGTGACTCAGCAGTATCGCCTTGCTTCCATGGCTACCTGGCTTACCTCCACAGGCATATCCCACGACAATCTCTTGCCTCACGTCCCCTAGGTCCATCCCTCTACAGTCAACAGCAGCCTTCGCCCTGGGATTGCCCCACAATCCCTATGTTTCCAGCTCACAGCTGCTGCACCTCCTAGGAGACCTGCATCCCTGTCTGGGGTGTGTATGGCTGCGACAAGCACTGTCTGATTCTCATTCTGTTTCGGCGGCCACAGATCAGCTGTTTCACTCTCAGCCTTAAATGTTTCTCTTCTGATCCAGACAGTTGCCCCCATGTGGGGATCGGACACTTCAGTTCTCCCACCAACCAAGGGCAGGTCCAGTCCTACTAACACTCCTGTTTCCACCCCCCCCCCTAGTTCCTTCATCCTACCAAGCTTTGAGTGGTTCCATATATTCTTTTCTTCTGGTCCTGTACTCCTGTCTGCTCTCAGCTGGTGTTCTGCAAGCACTTCTGTGTCTGAATGTGTATTCCTCATGTATCCGTGGAGAGAGATGTACTCCATGTCCACCTACTCCTCCGCTATGTTGTTGATCTCAACTTTTTGACTATTAAAAATAAGACTGCTATGGACATTCATGTGCACGTCTTTGGGTAAACTTTATTTATTTTGTTCATTGTTGTTGGTATAAACCTAGAAATGGGATCGCTGGGTCACATGGTAACCCAATATTTAATTTTCTAAGCAACTTCCAAAGTGTTTTCTACCAGGGTATACCATTTAGCATTCCCATAAGCAGTGCACGAAAGTTCAAATTTTTTCACATCCTCATCACACATGTTCATGTCTGTTCTCTCATTATAGCCATCATTTTCTTGTGCTGTGGATGCTTAGTTGCCATCTATATATCCTTATTTAGTGAATTTCCTGTTCATATATTTTGTGCAATTTTTTTTGCATTGTAGCCTTTCATATATTTTGTCAGATTCTTAAGTTTATCAAACTTCAACGTTATTATTATTATTTTTTATTTTGATTTTCAATTGTCTATGTTACCATATAGAAAAGCATTTAATTGAATTTTATATATCAACTGTCTATCTTGTAACATTGCTTAAATTACTTCTTAATTTTAGTTATTTTGTTTTTGCTGTAGATTTTGTTAGCTATTCTACATAGATGTCGCCTATAAATAAAAACAGTTTAATTCTTCTTTTCCAAAATGGATAACTTCTCAATCATTTTCTAATATGACTTCATGAAGAGAAATTCAGTATAATGAGAGTGGACATCATTTTTTAGACTCTGATCTTAGAAGTAAAGCACTCAGTCTTCTACCATAAAATGCGATGTTAATTATATAGTTAATTACCTTCATCAGGTTGAGGAAGTTTTCTATTTATAGTTTGCTAAGAGTTTTTTATACAAAATGTTCTCAGTTGTTCAATTGTCCAGCTCTTTGCGACCCCGTGCACTGTGAGCCCACCAGGCTCCTCTGTCCACCAGGATTCTCCAGGCAAGAATACTGGAGTCGGTTGCCATGCCCTCCTCCAGGGGATCTTCCCAACCCAGAGATGGAACCCAGGTCTCCCAAATGCAGGCAGATTCTTTACCAGCTGAGCCACCAGGGAAGCCCCAAAATACTACAGTGGGTAGCCTATCCCTTCTAGAGGGGATCTTTCCAACCGAGGAACAGATGTTAGAATTTTTTCAAATTATTTTTCAGCATTTATTGAGATGACCCTAATGTGTTTCATTCTTAGTTCTTTAGTAAATTGAATTACACTGATTGATTTTCAGATGTTTATCGTGATTCATAGGGGGAGAAAATTCAATACATTATGCTGTGTCATACTTTGTATATATTGGTGTAGTCTATTCTTCATTCTGGAAACTTTCTATTGCTACCTCTTCAAGTGCACGATTTTCTTCTGCTGCCCTGGCTAATCTGTCATTTCTTCTAGCCACTGAGTTTGTCATCTGACACTATAGTTTTTATATCTGTAAGATCAAATTGGGTCTATTTTAGGATTTCCATGTCTCTAGTTAGTTTTAGAACACACAAAATATAGTTATTCCAAGTATTTTAATGTCTCTGTCTGCAATTTCTAAAATCTATGCCACTTCTGTCTCTGTTTCAGTTCTCAAGGGAATTTTAGTATGATTTTTCTTACCTTAGTGAGATTAAATATGTTTTTTATGTGGTTAGGGGCTAGTTCCATACTTTTCTTGTGAATTGGCTGCTCATGTCTTTTAAACATGTCTTAATAAAGTTAAAGGCCAGTGATACATCTTTCTTATAAACTGTTGGCTCATGTCTTTTTCACATTTTTCTATCAGGTTTTAATATCTTTCTTCTAAAAATTGTAAGAGTCATCTTTAGGGTTTGTTTATGGTGTGCTTTGTTTTACCTCTTAAAATTTTAAGAGTGTGATGAACCTTGGGTGAATAAGCAACAAGTGGACACCAGGATGTGAACACTTCACAGCAAGCCCAGGAAGACCCACTAAGCCAACAAAGTGTCCCCAGGGGTGCACCTCAGGTTGGTTGACCCTACTAGTCAATTAGAAAAACAAGGGCTGAGGTGGAGCACACAACTCATTCCCCTTTCCTCCAGAGCCAACCACCTCAATGAGAGACCTTGGGAACTAGATGCACAGGACATGATTGCTCAGGGTTTTGTCCAAGAAGCTGGGAGCTTGTGGCAGCTATTCATGGAAATGAATTACAACGTGGTCTCGACTGTGAGGTAAGCTCCAAGGGAGGTGCCAGCAAGAAAACAAGATGAGAAAAGAGATTTGTGAGGGCACGTGTTGAGAAGACCTCTGCACGTGAGGCTTCACACCTCTGGGCAGGCTCCACCCCTTCCTGGGAATACTAATCCATCGCAGGTGGTCATTTCCTGCACGGGACCCCTCGGCACGACCTGAAGCATGCAGTTCTCTGCCTCACCCCATCGCCCTGTTAAAACCCGAGCCTGAGTAGTACACCTAGTGAGCCCCCCTGAGTCCTAGGCTTGGAACAAGACGGTCCACGTGGGGCAAGGGCAGGTGTGCTCAGTACACTCTCACGGCTGGAAGGCAGGGGTTCCAGGCTGGCAGCTGGAAAGCTGGGGAGAGCTACAGAACACTGAGAAAAGGAGCTGGGGTGGAAAGGGTTTCTGGTGGCCGGGCCAGAGTTAAATGGTCTTCAAGGTGCATTAAGACCACTTTGTAGGAGGAAAGTGGAATGAGGCTCATTTCCACAGACACTTCACTACAGCCTAATTGTCATGGAGGAATTTGAGGTAAGATATTAAAAACTCAGTAATGATGAAAGTTGAGAGAGAACAGAATGAAACCCTGAATAGTGTGGCTGTGAGGCAAGGTTTGGAGGAGACACACTCTCCCTGTCATGTGACCCATCGGAGTTGACTTAAAGGGATGGGGATGGCAGGTGAGTTTGGAGGCCTCTTTAGGAGCATTCAAAATGCCTCATTTCTGCCACCAAATCTTCTGAATTGCTCCCCATCCTCCGCTAGACATGTCAGGATGGGGCTTTGTGATGTCAAGGCTCACCCAGGGCCACCATTGGCTGGGGAAGAGACTTGCTGACCTCATAAAGCATGAGGGTGTGGCCCCTGGGGGGTATATATAGGGGTGCTCAGGGGCTCTGAGACAGACCACTGGAAGTCCTCAGAATGACTAAGGTGACTGGGAAGCCACGAGGCTACAGAGTACTTATGAAACACCTGCCTCCTGTTACCCAGAAGGAAAAGATGAAGACCTCCTCTCAATCGAGGTCCAAAAAAAATGTCAAGGTGAGCTGAACCCACCCAAGCTCCTCTTGCCCACTGACCCCACCCCATAAGACCATCTCCTCTGTCCTTGCCTGGCACACAACCCTTCTATGCCCACACCCCTTCTCCTGAAGCCATCGTTCCCATCCATCTTCACACTCTTCCCCAAACCAATGCCATTCTTTGCCTCCTCTCTTGTTTTCTCCAGGTGGTCAGGGAAATCGTGAGGGTGAATAACCGCATTCAGGCAAAGCTAACCAAGAAAACTTCTCAGAAAACTCCCACCACAAAGAAACTTAAGAAAATCAGAGGCTCAAATCTCTGTAGCCAGCAATCCAAGGTAAATGAAAAGCAGACATCCTGGAGACCCCTGTCATTCCAGCTGGACCAGTAGGCAGCCAATGACTTCAGAGCATGGCTAGAGACCTCAGAAATATTTGGGGGTCTTGCCACTGAGTACTGGCCAACAGTACAGACGTTGAATATTATACCAACTGCATACATTAAGAACGAAAATAAAATCAACCTGATGTGAAATTATGTGTGTCCCTGAGCTCTCTGATAGTGGGGCACACAGAGGACAAGGAAGGGATAAGTGTGTGAAGAGGGAGGGGGATGGGTCCTGTGGAATTGGAGATGGGACCAGAAGGTCCAGTTAGCCAGCAGGTAGGGGAAGAACTGGTTCCAGACTGAGCCCAAAAGATATACTTCCCTACTTCCCATGGGAGAAGAGCAAGAGGACTTGGTGTTTCTCTGTGTGAGTGCGGAGATGGAAACTTAGCTGGGGAGCCCTGTCATGTGTGGGGTGGCACTGCCATTTGCTAAAAAGGCATACAAAGTAGTTTCCCCATAAAAAGAATGGAATATTGACTTTTGCAGCAACATGGAAGGTATAATATTAAGTAAAATGACTCAGACAGAGATAGACAAATACTATATAATATCACTTATAGAATCTAAAAATACCACAAAGTAGAGAATATAACAAAAATGGAGGCTCACAGATATAGAGAACAATCTACTGGTTACCAGCCGGGAGGGGAAGAGGGAGGGGTAACACAGAGGTGGGGGTGTGGGAGGCACACAGTGTTGGGTGTAAGAGGAGCTCAAGGATGTATTGTACAACATGGGGAATGGAGCCAGTATTTTGTAATAACTATAAATGGAAAGCAAACTTGAACAATTGTATAATAAGAAATAAAAGGAAAGAAAGGGGGGAGGAAGGAGGGAAGAAAGGAAGGAAAATAATGGCATTTTTGGAGGTAAAAAAGCCAACATTAATTAGACCCTTTTTAGCAAAGGAATTTATTTTATTTTTAAAATTTATTTAATTGGAGGCTAATTACTTTACAATATTGTAGTGGTTTTGTCATACATTAACATGAATCTGCCATGGGTGTACATGTGTTCCCCATCCTGAACCCACCTCCCTCCCCATCCCATCCCTCAGGGTCATCCCAGTGCACCAGCCCTGAGCACCCTTTGTAATGCATTGAACCTGGACTGGTGATCTGTTTCACATATGGTGATATACATGTTTCAATGCTATTCTCTCAGATCATCCCACCCTCACCTTCTCCCACGAGTCCAAAAGACTGTCCTATACATATGTGTCTCTTTTGTTATCTCGCATATAGGGTCATCTTTACCATCTTTCTAAATTCCATATATATGCGTTAGTATACTGTATTGTTGTTTTTCCTTCTAGCTTACTTCACTCTGTATAATAAGCTCCAGTTTCATCCACCTCATTAGGACTGATTCAAATGTGTTGTTTTTAATGGCTGAGTGATATTCTATTGTGTATATGTACCACAGCTTTCTTATCCATTCGTCTGTTGATGGACATCTAGGTTGCTTCCATGTCCTGGCTATTGTAAACAATGCAGCGATGAACACTGGGGTACACGTGTCTCTTTCAATTCTGGTTTTCTCGGTGTGTATGCCCAGCAGTGGGATTGCTGGGTCATATGGCAGTTCTATTTTCATTTTTTTAAGTAATCTCCACACTGTTTTCCATAGTGGCTGTACTAGTTTGCATTCCCACCAACAGTGTAAGAGGGTTCCCTTTTCTCCACACCCTCTCCAGCATTTATTGTTTGTAGACTTTTGGATAGCAGCCATTCTGACTGGCATGAGATGGTACCTCACTGTGGTTTTGATTTGCATTTCTCTGATAATGAGTGATGTTGAGCATCTTTTCATGTGTTTGTTAGCCATCTGTATGTCTCTTTGGAGCAAAGGAATTTAGAATGGAGCAGTGGGCTCCCACAGGCAGGGCAGGGGAAGTAGCTCACATCCAGTGCAGGCAATACTGTGAGGCATTGCCCACGAAGAGTTTTATTATAAGAATAAAACCAAGTAAAAGCTGGTTCTGTTTTTATTACCATATGCATACTCCAGTATTCTAAAATAATGTCAGTAATTAAATACTTTTCCTCTGCAAAATCAAATCTTGTTTGTTTAAGTTTTAAGAGTTTGTTGTCATTTATGTCAGGTTTTAATATTTTAATACTCACAAGGTACAAAGGTACAGTTTTACTATACATATACACAAATGCACACACATATGTGTATATATATATATACACACATATACACACATATGTATGTGTGTTTATATATAGATACATATATATAATTTCATACAGACACAGTTTCAGTACTTCTCTGTAAAAGTTCATTGTCTTCTATGAGGGAGTTAATTAAGAGCAGACCCTGTTAAACAGTTGTTGCCAACAGAGGCTGCCATGGTTACCGCTGCTCCATTCCAGGGAGCATCCTTAATGGTTTGGAAGGCCTTGAGACCACTTCCTGACACAGCCTGCAGTCCCTGAGGGAACGTCCCAGTACACATCCCACGTTCAAACAGCTGATTCTAAATACACAGTGATACCACGAAGATTGTCAATGTAAAGACACACAGTGTGCTTTTATTTATGTCTAAATCAGCGAAGCAAGGTACAAACTTTGTTAGCTTGAAAAGGACAAAATCTTCTTATCTTTGAACATAAAATATCCTGCTGAATTTGAAAACTATGTTGTAAAGTGAAATTCATTCTTGTCGGTTATTTTGAGACTATGGAACAAAGAAAAGAAACTTACGTTAACTGGAGCTGCTTAAGCTGTATCTTTTGCAGATGTTTTTTCTTAAAAATTCCCTTACACTTTTACAGTCATAACTAGATATAAAATGATCAATATGTTTTATACTATGTTTATTTTCTGGACATTACTATTTCTTTTAATTTAGTAACATAACTAGAAAGTTGTTCTATTGAGTGGGCATTAAAAATTACTCTTCTCTCTTGTGTGAAAAACACTGTTTACTCCAGGCAACCTACTCCTCTGCTGTCTTGTTCTCTCTTTTTCCACCTTGATACTGCTTCCTGCTCTTTTTCATCTTTTAAGTTTGAGCTCAAGAATCACCTCCTCCTAGAAGCCTTCCCTGATTTCTCCAGACTAGTGTAGGCACCTTACTTGTGATCTCCACATCACCTTAGGACTATCACTCCTCTGGCACTCCCCACCCTTTAGACAGTAGTGTGCATGTTGACTCTTCTCTGACAATTAGTGTTCAGATGATGCTTGATGCATAAGAGATGCCTAAAAATGTTAAATGGGTGAAGAATGAATGACTCATTATTTCCCATATGTTGGGTTTTCTGGCCAACTCATTGCTGCATTTTACAATTATCAGTATTCTCTCTTCTGGGTCCTGGCAAGAGTGGAATGTTTGGCCATCCTAGGTAACAGCACCTGGCCTTTCCTTTGGGGCCATGTCCCTCCAACTCACTTCACGTGGGCGGGCTGTCCATCCTGCCTCTCTGTCTGGAAGTATAAGCAATGCAAGTCAGGCTGGTCAGTTAGAGTCTCCTAATGATCTGGTCACACTGGTTGCTCTGAGTGGAGGGCAAATCAGCAAATGTGGAGTCTTTCCCTTTTTTTGTCTTTGCAGTTTTGGCTGCACTGGGTTTTCATTGCAGTGCATGGGTTTCTCATTGTGGTGGCTTCTCTTGTTGTGGAGCCCAGGCTCTAGAGTGTGGGCTCAGTAGTGATGGTGCATGGGCTGAACTGCACCACGGCATGTTAGATCTTCTTGGATCAGAGATCGAACCTGTGTCTCCTGCCTTGGCATGTGAATTCTTCACCACTGAGCCAGGAGGGAAGCCCTGGCAGGTGGATTCTTAACCACTGGACCACCAGGGAAGTCCTGAGCCTTTCCCTTAATGGATACATGGGCAACTGGAGAGGGAAATCTGTGCCCTTTTCCTTGGGTCACTGGCAATGATGTTGGAATCCAGTAATGGCTTGGAGGAGCCCCCCCACCAACCCCCGTGGGAGAGGGTAGGGTACTGTAAGCAGGCAGACACAGACCTGGAGGTGGAGGAAAAGTCGAGCGAGTTGGCAATGGTATTTGAATTCCAGATCAGTGTGCCTTAAGTTACATTATGTGAATCAATAAGCCTTACATTTCTTTTCTGTACACAAGTTTCAATTGAGTTTGTGTCATGTAAGATCCAGTGATTCTAAGCTTGACAAATGTCTTTTTATTTTTTCTCGACACTGAAACTGAAATTAAATTTATGTGAGCTGTGTCAACTCTGTTACAGGGATGAATGCATTGATTAACTTTTATTAAAATCCCTATGACAAATAAAGAGAACTTATAAAGGGTGAAAAGATAGCCAATAACAACTTGGAAAGAAATTCTAAGATCTGTGTTCCTGGGCCAAAAACTAGGATTTGTGGATCCTGGAGAAGAGAAAATGTACTTGCGATCTTGATTTATATGAATGGTTGGTGAAGGAGGATGGTGAAGATGAGTTTTCCTCTCCAGGAAATTTGCTGGTGGTTCAGAAATGGCGGAGAGAAGTCTTGACAGTGACCAAATACTGAAGGCACTTGTGGAATCCTATTTGGAGGCTGAAATGACAGTTTATTACTTGGAAAATGACTTCTGTGAGCTTGGCCCTAAGGCCGGGTTAGGTAACATGTTGGAATCTGTGTCTCTGTGTCCTGTTATACAGAATGGCTCCAAATTCTAAGTTGCTTAAACTTTGAGCATCATTAACCAGCAATAAGGCTCAACTGTTGAGCGTGGCTCAGGAATGACCATTGAAGAAGACAGTTTGATGGTAGGTGACTTGCAGCCCCATTGTGAGAACATGGGCTTCCTTGCCCTTTCTTGTGTATTTCTGGAAGAAGTGATTTCACTTTTCTTATTCTAATAAAACATTCTAAGAATATTTCCTGTATTTAAATAAAAACTAAGAAGTATCTTTCCTGTCATTGCTAGTACTATCAGAGTTAGAAGTAATGTTCCTACCTTTCATACCTGTGTTCTTCTATCCATCCATCCATCTTTTGTAGAAATATTCGTTGACTGCCCATGATGTGTCAAAAGTTGGGCTTGTCCTCTCTTAGGTCCTTCTACTTGTAACATTATTCTCAGCTTTCCTGCAGCCCAAGCTCTGAATACGGAATCCCCTTCTCACATCCCTTCATAAGTTACTATCCTCACTATTAGTTTGTTCTAACCCCTGGCTCCTGGACCAGCTAGGCACTTCTTTTTATTTTTTTTTTGCCACTTCATACCTACCCATTTTCTTTTCTTTGTCTTTTCCATAGCAATTGTTGTGGACTTAGCATAGAGAGTTGAAAGTACCAAGGCAGATTTAGTACTTTATTGGGGTTGAAAAAACACTGTTGTCAGTTCTGATTCTTTTGGGGGGGAGGTGTGGATAGACATCTCTTGGCATGGCCTTGATTTTCTGTCTCTCCAGGCTCTCTGTTTGCTTTAAAGTTGCTCTTTCACTTGGGTTCAAGGTTTCCATTTTGAAGCTGGGTAAAACACTGTCTACCCTCTCTTGATGTTTCCACTGTAGTTTCTCTCTCGGTCCCATTCTCATGACTTCTGCTGCAATTTCAGGCCTTAATCTATTGAAAGAGAAATGGCCCAAGTGGGGGTGGTGCATGGAATGTAGATATTAAATTTAAATCCTTCAAGCTTTTATGTTTCTTTAACATTTAGGACACGAAAATAATTTGTAAAATACTGCTGAACATTTGCCACTGATGGTCTGCTTAATTGCTAGTGTGAAAACATTTAAGCTCTGCAGGCGCTCTGCCAGTTCTGCCTTCCTTCCAGTAACCTACTTTTGGTTTCTAACATCTGCTCTCAGTGGCTGATTCTCCTGTCATATGGCCGCTAGACTTTTCATCACCACCTCATCCCAGCGCTCTGTCCCAACAGATGGCCTTGAATCCAATAGTTGCTTATGCCCTGGCACTCTCAGACACGCATGTGTGCACCTACGTGCAGACCAGAGCCTTCGGTTCAGAAGCCATGCGCATGGCGGGCAGCTTTTCTTTTCATCAGGATCGGGTTCAGTGCAGTTGTTGCACCAAGTTTGTGGGATGGCTGCTGCTGCTGCTGCTGAGTCTCCTCAGTTGTGTCCGACTCTGTGCCACCCCCTAGATGGCAGCCCACCAGGCTCTGCCGTCCCTGGGATTCTCCACGCAAGAACACTGGAGTGGGCTGCCATTTCCTTCTCCCCTGTGGGATGGTGCCCCGATCCAAACCTGCTCTCCTGGTCTCTGGCATCAGCCCCTTCACTTTTCACCTTCAGTTTAAAGCATGTTGAGCCAAGTTGAAATTCTCTTTAGCCGTCGGGCCCAAGGAGGGACTCAGTATAAAGAAAACATTCAGACAGTTCTCTGATTCCTTATCTTAAGCAGTAGAATAACTGCCTTGGCTCAGATCTTAGACTGTTGGTTGATTAGGTGGCCAAAGTAAAATCTGTATTGTATTTGTTGCTTATCATGGTCATAGGGCTTCCCAGGCGGTGAAGAGGTAAAGAATTCACCTGCCGATGCAGGAGCTTCAAGAGCTGCCGGTTCAGTCCCTGGGTTGGCAAGATCCCCTGGAGGAGGACACGGCAAACTGCTCCGGTAGTCTTACCTGGAGAATGCCATGGACAGGGGAGCCTGGTGGGCTGCAGTCCACAGGGCTGCTAAAGAGTCGGGCACGACTGAGCGACAAAACAGCGACAACAGTCGTCATAAAGACTGACAACGTCTATTCTGAACATAGTGTGGTGGGCCCTTGGTGTGGCTTATCTCAACAGCTCGCCCTGGGTTCCAGCCTTACAGCAGCCATTTGAAGAAGCAGAAAGGGAAAGCTGGCTGTATTTCTCTCTTTCTTTTGGCATCCGATTTCAAGAGATATTTATCTCTTTATTTTGAAATAGTTTAAAACTTAGAAGTTGGAACAATAGCATAGAGAGCTCCTGGACTATTATTTCCTCCAATAATGATGTCTTACATAAAAGTAGTACATTGCCAAGACCAGGGAGTTAGCATTGGTACAATACTACTAAAGCATTTGTGTGTGTGTACATGTGTTTGTGTGCATCTGTGTGTTTCTGTGAAATCTGGTCACATGCAGAGATTCAAAGAACCATCACAATCAGGATGCAGAATTGTTCCATCACCATGAAGAAACACCCTCATGGTACATTATTCCCTTCCCTCAACCCTAACTCCTGGTGACTTTGAATCTCTTCTCTCTCACTGTGATTTTATCCCTTCAGCCTGGTTATATAAATGGAGTCATGCCTCATGTAACCCTTTGAGACTGGCTTTCTTGCTCAGCCTACCCTAAAGCTCCATCCAGTTTGGCTATGTCAAGAGGTTGTCATTTTTTGCATTCTTTATTAAAATGAGAGCTCCTTGAACAGTGCCCTAATCAGAGGGTTCAGATTTCAGCCAACTGTTGCTCAGTTCCCCAGCCTGTCCTGGACTGGGGCTCCTCTTCAAGGTCAGCTGTGGGGCAGCCTGGGATCTAGGAGGTCTGTCTTTGTAAAGACACTTCTGGCTTCAATCAGCCTCTTGCCTTTCACTTGAAGTGTGGAATCTTCCTTGCACACCTCATCTTGTCTTTCCCTCATTTCCAGCCGTCTCTTGGTCTAGCCCCAGAGATGAGCATCTGTGATAAGGATTTAGAGACGCAGGTTTCTCTATTGGAGAGGTGATGGCAGGAAGCAGGAGTAAGGGAGTAGGGAGAAGAGAGGAAAAGAGGGTGGAAAAACCAACAAAGTGTGTTGATGAGTGGGTTACAGCTGTGGATGCCTGGGGCTCAGTCCTATGGAACCCTGAAGAATGTGCCTCAGAATTGCCACTCTGCAGGTGGGATGGGGCAGCATTTACCCACTAACTCCCTCCCTCCTTGCATGCATGCATGCTTAATCGCTTCAGTTCTGTCCAACTCTGTTACCCCATGGACTGTAGCCCGCCAGGCTCCTCTGTCCATGGGAATCTCCAGGCAAGAATACTGGGGTGGGTTGCCATGCCGTCCTCCAGGGAGTCTCCCCATCCTGGGGATTGAACCCAAGTCTCGTATTATATATCTCCTGCATTGCAGGTGGGTTCTTTACCACTCATGCCACTTGGGAAACCCCTCATCTTTCCTTAGTGGAAGGTTATTCTGACCACATTAACGCCCTGCATTTCAAAATGGTCCCTGCATATGGGGGATTGAGTGGGCTCCTGGCTCTGCTGAGAAAACCTCACAAAAGCCTGTGGATTGACCCAGCCTGGTGCTGAGGTGAGAGCCAGCAGGGTGTCTGGGAGCAGGTTGCCCCCACAGCACAGGGTCAGAGGCGCTGGGCCGAGGGTCTATGTCCAAGGCAGCCTGGCCTGGTGTGAACTTTAACATTCTGATGGCTAGCTCCCTGGCAGCAGTGTCATACCCTGACCTCCGCATTCTCTGGGGACCCACCTGGGACCCGTCAGGAGGGTGGCTGCATTCTCGTGTGCACTGCTCACTGACTCTTCTGCTTTCTCAAGCTGTTGCTGCAACTCACTTTGAGGGGTTATCATTCTTTTCTTTTCAAAAATTAAAGAAAATATTTAGTCACTTGGCTGTGCTGAGTCTTGGTTGTGGCATGTGGAATCTTCAGCTGCAGCGTGTGGGATCTAGTTCCCTGACCACAGATCAAACCCAGACCCTCTGTATTGGGAGCTTGGAGTCTTAGCCCCTGGACCACCAGGGAAGTCCTGCTTATAGTTCTTTGGAGGGATTTTATGTATGTAATCACATGAATCTAAACCTAACTGTGTTTTTCAGCCTGACTAGCATAAACAAATTTAATCATTTTTTTCCATGTATCAACCATTGATGGATAAAAACACAAATCTGGATGTGTGCAGGTGTTAAAAAATAGTTAATGAAAATACTTAGGGGAATACCCTGCTGGTCCAGTGGTTGGGACTCTGCACTTTCAGTGCCAAGGGCCCACGTTAAATCTGTGGTCAGGGAACTAAGATTCGCTCAGCCATGCAACTAAACAACAACCAAGTGTGTCTTTCTTCTTGATTCCTAACAACGGGATTCAAGTGGTGGATTTGAAGCCAAGCCCTGCCACCTACTGTTCCTGTGTCCTTCGGAAAGTTACTTCTAGGCTTCAGTTTTCTCATTTGCAAATGAGAAGAATCACGCCTATGTCCTGGGGTTGTTCTGGAGGGCTACACTGTTTACAATGGAAGGCATAATCGATTACTGAGCCCTTAGAATAGTGTCTGGCCTGTAATAAGCACTGTGTAAGTCATTGTTCCAGGCTTCCCAGGTGGCTTGGTGATAAAGAATCCATCTACCAAGCAGGAGACATGAGTTCAATCCCTGAGTCAGGAACATCTCCTGGAGGAGGGAATGGCAACTCACTCCAGTATTCTTGTCTGGAGAGTCCCATGGACAGAGCAGCCTGGGGGCTACAGTCCATGGGGTCACAAAAGAGTTGGACACGACGTGGTGACTAGACAACAACAAAGTCATTGTTAAATAAATTTTTAAAAAGACAATGTTTAGGGGTCTTGGGTTGAGAGAACCAGTGAAGACTGCCAAGTATGGTATCTTCTTGTCTCCTGCAATCCAGGTCAGGGAGTCCTTCCAGGCTGTTATTGGGTGCCACTGAACTAAAAACATGTAGCCTGAAAAATCTGGAGCCATGCTGTCTGTGGAGTAGCCGGAACTGTGACTGTCATAGTAAATCACCGAGCCCAGCCATCTTGATCTTATCAGGAATTTAGAGCTTCTCTGAGCTCACTCTGCTCTTTTTTCCCAGCCTTTCTCTTCTTGCTCACTTCTCTCCTTCTTGAGATAACCTAATTTATAGAACTGCCTCAATGTATGCTGGTGGACATGACATCCCAAGTAGGGAAGAATTCCAGAGCGACCCAGTGGTAGCCTGTTGATTTATGTTCCGTTCACTCCACTGTCACTTGGTGATTTAACATCAAAAGAAAAGATTAAGCAGGCGATCACCCTGGGCAAACAAATACACTGTTGCAAATGACTTGGCAAAAAAAATTTTTTTTTTTCTTCTGGCCATGTATAAAGTACGCTAAAAGTGGCCTTTGGTGCAATCATGCAAATGCCTTTGGGCCCTCATGCCATATGTTTCTTGCATTTTCTTTTATCACATGTGATTGTATATTATAATACACGGCAATTCCAAAGGGGAACCAGATGGCTGCATGTTTCCAGGTTCAGGATGCTCCAGCAAAAAGGAAGGAGGAATCCGGAGCTGTATTTGGCTCTGATGAAGCTGCCAGGCCACTGGAGGTGATAATCAGCAGTATTTCAGGAAGGCTTGCATTGATGATAAAGAATGTAAGTGCTCAATCACGTCTGAATGTGTCCATGATGGGCATATCCTTTCAAAACAGATTTAATGTATTCCTTTACATCTGCTCAATTTGAATATGTTAAGACAAGCAATATTTTAAACTAGGTTTTCTTTTTGAAATCTGCACGTTTCAGAAAAAGCAAATGATTTCTTACAAAGACAGTTCAAGATATGGCCAATTTTCAACTCTTGCTTACTTATGGTTGAGGCTGCTGGAGAATCATTTGCTAAGAAAGGCTGGGCTAAACTGGCAGAAGGAAGAGGGAAGGAGGTGACTTGATAGTTTCCTCAACATGATTCAAGGGTTCTTACTTGCCCCCAGCCCCACAAAGGTGAAAGCATTTTGCCCTTAAACATGTGAAGCTGGCCATGCGAATTGTGCAGTATATGTTGCTGTCTTTCCTTTTTTTTAAACTGAGTACCTTTGTTAAAAACCACTGAATTGTACACTTTCATATTCATTGATTTAATTTTATTTGGCTGTGCCGGGTCTTAGTTGTGGCGTGCAGGATCTTTAGTTGGGGCATGTGAACTCTTGGCTAGGGCGTGTAGGATCTAGTTCCCTGACTAGGGAAGCGAACCCAGGCCCCCTGCGTTGGGAGCATAGAGTCTTAGACACTGGACCACCAGGGAAATCCTTGTGTTGTTGTCTTATTTGTTCTCTGACAGTGCAAAAATGATGCACAACATGAAAAAAAAATCTGTGACCACTTTGTTAGATTAGACTGATGGCCAGCCTGTCCCAGGCTATTTCTGCATGCGACTCTAGGCCTTCCTGCTCCTCACAACAGTCATTCATGGGGAAATGTGTGTAGTGATGCCTCAGAAACTGGCCATGTTCTCAGGACTCTGAGGGTGAACTACAGATGTGGAAAGAAAACATTTTTTCCTCCAAATGGTGGGAAAGTCGAAGAGCTAGGATTTGAGTGCTAGGTTGTGGCAACAAAGGACTCTCTCTCTCTCTCTTCTCTCTTTTTTTTGGTATTCCTTTCCACTATGGTTTATTACAGGATATTGAATATAGTTCCATTTGCTGTACAGTAGGACCTTGTTTGTTATCTATCTTATTTATAGTAGTATGTATCTGCTAATGTCAAATTCCTATTTATCCCCCCTACCCTTCTCATTTTGTAACAATAAGCTTGTATTCTATGTCTATGAGTTTATTTCTGTCTTGTGAATAGGTTCATTTGTGTCATATTTTAGATTCCACATGTAAGTGATATCATGTTGTAGTTGTCCTTGACTTACTTCATTTAGTATGATAATCTCTGTGTCCATCCATCTTGCTCTAAATGGCATTATTTCATTCTTTTTTATGGCTGAGTAATATTCCATTGTATAGATGTACCACATCTTTATTCCTCGGTATCAATGGACATTTTGGTTGCTTCCACGTCTTGCTAAACATTGGCTCATCTTCACATGTGCTCTGCACTGAGCCCTGCTCACCTCTTGCCACATGTAAATACCAGTACTTGCTATAACTCCCTCCACAGCTTCTTTCAGGTCTGGTTCTTTCCCCTTTCCCTTTGGGGAGATCAGCTGTACACAGGCTTCCTCTTGTACCTGGCACTGGCTTTGCATACATTAGGGCTTTCATGAAGAGTAATCATGGGACCCTTCACACCTGGCCCTTCCTGGATGCCCAATAACTCATTTTGAATAAATGAATAAAAAGAACATGATTTGAATTCTGATTTGGCCACTTATCGACTAAGTGACCTTGTATTCAACTGCAAAATTGGAGGTAGTAGCTATCACAGTGGACTTCCCAGGTGGCTGGGTGGTAAAGATCTGGCTGCCAATGCTGAAGTCATGGGTTTGATCCCTGGGTTGGGAAGATCCTCTGGAGGGGGAAATGGCAACCCACTCCAGTATTCTTGCCTGGAGAATCCCGTGGACAGAGGAGCCTGGTGGGCTACAGTCCACGGGATTGCAAAGAGTCAGACATGACTGAGCGACTGACCCACAGGAGCCACAGCTATCAGAGAGTGGTCATAAAGGAGGTCAGGCACAAGATCTAGCAGAGTCCCTGGCATTTGATAGGGACTAAGCAACTGTCAGTTCTCTTTTCCATAATGCCAGCTTAGTATTCCCCTTTGATTATGATGTAACAAACAACTTAACCCCTGAACCAAGCTGTCAGGTCTGCATTTACCTTTAATTACCTGAAATTTTTCACTTTTGAGTTTTATAAAATTATTCATGTATTATTAGAGAAAGAAAAATATAGCATTAAAAATATGATTTGGGAGCTGCTTATTTGGGTAAACATACAATGTGTTCATGAAACAGTATTTTGCTTCTTGCCAGAACTTTTGCTTATTTTTTGTTAAAGCAAACTTCTCTAAAATCAATATTATAAGACTGAAAGGCATCAAAACATCTAGCTACTGCAGAAAGGCTTGAGTGTAAATTGATGATCTGGTGTTCTCAAGGTTTCTGCAGAACAAGAGGGTAAGGCCAAGTCTTCATAGAGAAGTCACTATGAGAAGTTCCATTCATTTTATAAGGAATGAAATGTGAGTCAGGGGTCAAGGTAGGGTGAAGGGAAATGTCTTAAAAAGAACTCATCGGTTGTCACTCAGGGATTATTAATTTACTGAAAAGCCTACCTTTGGCCTGGGGATTGACTCCAGTTCAAATTTGCTAGCTGTTTCCTTTGTACTCTTCTTCCAGGCATTTAGGGGAGTACTGACTCACCCCTGTTCCATGACCTTTCAAACCTGGTCCAGGTTATCACCCAGCTTGGGTCGTGGCAGGGTTTTTTCTGCACATGATGCTCAGGACATGATTCTGCTCAGTCTCTTTGGTAACATCAGGGTTTCAAAGATAAGGAGAAAAAAAGGAAAAGCAAATTGGGTTTCACAGTGCTTTGATATTCCACTGCTTTTATCCAATAAGAATTCTTAAGTCTAAGGAGATTAAGGGCGCCAAGTCCATTTAGGATCTGGTGAGAAGTGAGATGGGCAGTGTGGGATGAAGGCGAGAGGGTGCTAGGGCAGCTTACTTAGCAAAAACATCTCTTACTGGGAAATTGGTACCAGCATGCATTACTAGCGTTGATACTAGTATGATATCCATACTGTCTTTATCTTTTCTCTTCCCCTGCAAGTGGTTTATCAGTACATAGCTTTATGCAATTTTAAAGTCTCAGTTGATTGTTATTTATCCACTTCTGCACTGGAGGAAATTTTAGCAAGTTCATAGAGACAGAAAGTAGAATGGTGGTTTCTAGAGTGAGGAGAGGGAAAATGGATTATTTAATGGTCCCAGACTCTCAGTCTTGCAAGATGAAGAGTGTGGGAAATGGATAGTGGTGATGGGTACAGAACAATGTGAATGTCCTTAATATCACTGAACTGTGGGCTTCAAATGATGAAGATGATAAATATTATGTGTGTTTTATCACAATTTAAAATAATTTAGAAAATTATGCTGCCGATCCAAAACCTGTTTAAGATAGTGAGTTCAAAGCACCAGTTTTGAAAAGAAGTCCATTGTTTTGGTGCTATTTATTACTACTCCTGTCACCTTGTATCATACATATATATTCACTTCAGTTCAGTTCAGTCACTCAGTCATGTCCGGCTCTTCGCAACCCCATGAATTGCAGCATGCCAGGCCTCCCTGTCCATCACCACCTAATGGAGTTTACCCAAACTCATGTCCATTGAGTCAGGGATGCAATCCAACCATCTTATCCTCTGTCGCCCCCTTCTCCTCCTGCCCCCAGTCCTTCCCAGCATCAGGGTCTTTTCCAGTGAGTCAAATCTTTGCATGATGTGGCCAAAGCATTGGAGTTTCAGCTTCAACATCAGTCCTTCCAATGAACACCCAGGACTGATCTCCTTTGGGCTTGACTGGTCGGATCTCCTTGCAGTCCAAGGGACTCTCAAGAGCCTTCTCCAACACCACACTTCAAAAGCATCAATTCTTCAGTGCTCAACTTTCTTTATGGTCCAACTCTCATATCCATACATGAACACTGGAAAAACCATAGCCTTGACTAGATGGATCTTTGTTGGCAAAGTAATGTCTCTGCTTTTTAATATGCTATCTAGGTTGGTCATAACTTTCCTTCCAAGGAGTAAGCATCTTTTAATTTCATGGCTGCAATCACCATCTGCAGTGATTTTGGAGCCCAAAAATTTAAAGCCTGACACTGTTTCCACTGTTTCCCCATCTATTTCCCATGAAGTCATGGGACCAGGTGCCATGATCTTAGTTATCTGAATGTTGAACTTTAGGCCAATTTTTTCACTCTCCTCTTTCACTTTCAGCAAGAGGCTTTTTAGTTCCTCCTCACTTTCTGCCATAAGGGTGGCATGGTATATGTATAATGGTGGTATCTGTATATCTGAGGTTACTAATATTTCTCCTGGCAATCTTGATTCCAGCTTGTGCTTCTTCCAGCCCAGTGTTTCTCATTAATTACTCTGCATATAAGTTAAATAAGCAGGGTGACAATATACAACCTTGAGATACTCCTTTCCCTGTTTCGAACCAGTCTGTTGTTCCATATCCAGTTCTAACTGCTGCTTCCTGACCTGCATCCAGGTTTCTCAAGAGGCAGGTCAGGTGGTCTGGTATTCCCATCTCTTTCAGAATTTTCCAGTTTATTGTGATCCACACAGTCAAAGGCTTTGGCATAGTCAATCAAGCAGAAATAGATGTTTTTCTGAAACTCTCTTGCTTTTTCGATGATCCAGCAGATGTTGGCAATTTGATCTCTGGTTCCTCTCCCTTGTCTAAAACCAGCTTGAATCTGGAAGTTCATGGTTCATGCATTGCTGAAGCCTGGCTTGGATAAATTTGAGCATTACTTTGCTAGCATGTCAGATGAGTGCAATTTTGTGGTATTTTAAGCATTCTTTGGCATTGCCTTTCTTTAGGATTGGAATGGAAACTGACATTTTCCAGTCCTATAGCCACTGCTGAGTTTTCCAAATTTGCTGGCATATTGAGTGAAGCACTTTCACAGCATTATCTTTCAGGATTTGAAATAGATCAAATGGAATTCTGTCACCTCCCCTAGCTTTGTTCATAGTGATGCTTTGTAAGGCCCACTTGACTTCGAATTCCAGAATGTCTGGCTCTAGGTGAGTGATATCACCATCGCAGCTATCTGGGTCATGAAGATCTTTTTTGTACAGTTCTTCTGTGTATTCTTGCCACCTTTTCTTAATATCTTCTGCTTCTGTTAGGTCCATACCATTTCTGTCCTTTATCGAGTCCATCTTTGCATGAAATGTTCCCTTGGTATCTCTAATTTTCTTGAAGAGATCTCTAGTCTTTCCCATTCTGTTGTTTGCCTCTGTTTCTTTGCATTGATCACTGAGGAAGGCTTTCTTATCTCTCCTTGCTATTCTTTGGAACTCTGCCTTCAAATGGGTATATCTTTCCTTTTCTCCTTTGCTTTTCACTTCTCTTCTTTTCACAACTATTTGTAAGGCCTCCTCAGACAGCCATTTTGCTTCTTTGCATTTCTTTTCCATGGGTATGGTCTTGATTCCTGTCTCCTCTACAGTATCACGAACCTCTGTCCATAGTTCATCAGACACTCTATCATATCTAGTCCCTTAAATCTATTTCTCACTTCCACTGTATAATCATAAGGGATTTGATTTAGGTCATACCTCACTGATCTAGTGGTTTTCCCTACTTTCTTCAATTTAAGTCTGAATTTGGCAATAAGGAGTTCATGATCTGAGCCACAGTCAGCTCCCGGTCTTGTTTTTGCTGACTGTATAGAGCTTTTCCCTCTTTTCCTGCAAAGAATATAATCAATCTGATTTCGGTGTTGACCATCTGGTGATGTCCATGTGTAGAGTCTTCTCTTGTGTTGTTGGAAGAGGGTGTTTGCTATGACCAGTGCATTTTCTTGGCAAAACTCTATTAGCCTTTGCCCTGCTTCATTCTGTCCTCCAAAGCCAAATTTGCCTGTTACTCCAGATGTTTCCTGACTTCCTAATTTTGTATTCCAGCCTCCTATAGTGAAAAGGATACCTTTTTGGGGGTGTTAGTGTTAAAAGGTCTTGTAGGTCTTCATAGAACCATTCAACTTCACCATGTTCAGCATTACTGGTTGGGGCATAGACTTGGATTACCGTGATATTGAATGGTTTGCCTTGGAAATGAACAGACATCATTCTGTCATTTTTGAGATTGCATCCAAGTACTGCATTTTGGACTCTTTTGTTGACCATGATGGCTACTCCATTTCTTCTAAGGGATTCCTGCCCACAGTAGTAGATATAATGGTCATCTGAGTTAAATTCACCCATTCCAGTCCATCTTAGTTCACTGATTCCTAAAATGTCAATGTTTACTCTTGTCATCTCCTGTTTGACCACTTCCAATTTATCTTGATTCATGACCTAACATTCCAGGTTCCTATGCAATATTGCTCTTTACAGCATCGGACCTTGCTTCTATCACCAGTCCCATCCACAACTAGGTGTTGTTTTTGCTTTGGCTCCATCCCTTCATTCTTTCTGAAGTTATTTCTCCACTGATCTCCAGTAGCATATTTGGCACCTACTGACCTCGGGAGTTCATCTTTCAGTGTCCTATCTTTTTGCCTTTTCATACTGTTCATGGGGTTCTCAAGGCAAGAATACTGAAGTGGTTTGCCGTTCCTTTCTCCAGCAGACCACATTCTGTCAAACCTCTTCTCTATGACCCGTCCATCTTGGGTGGCCCCACACGGCATGGCTTAGTTTCACTGAGTTAGACAAGGCTGTGGTCCGTGTGATCAGATTGGCTAGGTGTCTTTGATTGTGGTTTCAGTCTGTCTGCCCTCTGATGCCCTCTCTCAGTGCCTAATGTCTTACTTGCGTTTCCCTTACCTTGGATGTGGGGTATCTCTTCACGGCTGCTCCAGCAAAGCATAGGCACTGCTCCTTACCTTGGACAAATGGTATCTCCTCATGGCTGTCCCTCTTGACCTTGAATGTGGAGTAGCTCTTCTCCGCCCTCCTGCACCCACACAGCCGCCACTCCTTGGACTTGGGTTTGCTCCTCTTGGCCCCCGCCCCTGACCTCAGACTTGGGGTAGCTCCTCTCGGCCGCTTATATATAAATAAAATATATATTTTCAAAGATTTTGTTTTTTAGAGCAGTTTTAGATTCACAGCAAAACTGAGAGGAATGGATAGAGATTTCCCATCTGCCTCCTCCCCCTCAACATATACAACCTCCCCCATTATCAACAGTCCCGCCAGAGTGTTACATTTGTTACAACTGATGGACCTGTTGAAACATTATTATTGTCCAAATCCAGAATTTGCATTAAGGTTCACTGTTGGGGTTGCACATTCTATGTTGTTGTTGTTTTAGTCACTAAGTTATGTATGACTCCCCATGGACTGTAGCTCACTAGGCTCCTCTTGTTCATGGGATTCTCTAGGCAAGAACACTGGAGTGGGTTGCCATTCCCTTCTGCAGAGGATCATCCCAATCCAGGAATTGAACATGTATCTCCTGCATTGACAGGGGATTTCTTCACCAGTGAGCCACCAGGGGCTTAGACAAATGTACAATGGTATGTCTCCATGATTGTAATATCACCTGGAGTATTTTGGATGCCCTAAAAACAGCTGTGCTCCACCTAGTCATCCTTTCCCCGCCTCTAGCCCATGGCAGCCATTAATCTTTTCACTCTCTTCATAGTTTTGCCTTTTCCAGAATGTCATATAGTTAGAATCATACAGTACATTGTCTTTTCTGATTGGCTTTTTTCAATTAGTAATATCCATTTAAGGTTCTGTGTCTTCTCCTGGATTGGTGGATCATTTCTTTTTAGTGCTAAAGAAATATTCCACTGTCCAGATGTACCAGTTTAATTATCCATTCACCTGCCAAAGGACATCTTGATTGCTTTCAAGTTTTGGCAATTGTAAATAAAGCTGCTGTAAACATTCTTGTGTAGGTTTGTGTGGGGATGTAAGTTTTTGACTCATTTGGATAAATGCCGGATGGTATTACTGAATGGTATGTCAAGAATATGTTTATTTTTGTAAGAAACCAGCGAACTATCATACAAAGTAACTGTACCACTTTGCATTTCCCTAGCAGTGACTGAAAGTTCCTGTTGCTTCTCCTCATCATCAGTGTTGCCAGTGTTCTAGACTTGGGCCATTCTAATGTCCATTTCATTGATGACACCTGATGTAGAGCTTCTTTTTATATGTTTATGTGCCATCTTTATATACTTATTTGGTGAGATGTCTTTGGCCCATGTTAAAATCAGTTTACCCAAGTGGTTTATTATTGTGCAGTTTTAAGAGTTTTCTGTATATTTTGGACAGTATTTTTTTTTTACCAGATGAATCTTTTGCAAATATTTTCTCCTAGTCTTTGTCTTGTCGTAGCATTGTCTTGACATTGCCTTGTGAAGAAGAGAAGTTTTTAATGTTAATGAAGTCAACTGTATCAATTATCTCTTCCATGAAGTGTGCTTGTGGTGTTGAACCTAAAAAGTCATACTCAAGGTCATCTAGGCTTTCTCCTGTGTTATCTTCTAGGAGTTTTATAGCTTTGAATTTTTCATTTAGGTGTATGATTCATTTTGAGTTAACTTTTATAAATGGTGTAAGTTTTGTGTCTAGATTCATTTTCTTTCACATGTGGATATTTACTTATTCTAATACCATTTGTTGAAAAGGCTAACTTTGCTCCATTGTCTGGCCTCTGGTCCTTTATCAGAGATCAGTTGACTATATTAATGTCTGTCCATTTCTGGGCTGTCTATTCTGGTCCATTGATCTATGTGTCTGTTCTCTTGCCAATGCCATACTGTCTGAAGACTATCATTTTATACTAAGCCTTGAACTCAGATTCTGTCAGTCCTCTAATGTTCTTCTCCTTCAATTTCATGTTGGCTATTCTGGGTCTTTGGCCTCCTCATATAAACTTTAGAATTAATTTGCTAGTATCCACAAAATAACCTCTTGGAATTGTATCATTATAAAACACAACAACTTACAAAATGATCTATCTAATGTCTTTCTCAAAGACATAATTATACTTGCATGAAAGGTAAAAGTGGGATTTTTGTGCTGATAAAAGGCTGGTAAAACTTTCTTGAATATTCATACAAGACATCTCTAGTTAACACAGCTAGCCATATATTTTTGTTTGTTTGTTTTAATTTAATTAATTAATTAATTTCCTTTACATTATCATGTTGGTTTTGCCATACATTGACATGAATCTGCCATGGGTATACATGTGTTCCCCTTCCAGAACCCCCTTCTCACCTCCCTCTCAATTCCCTCTCTCTGGGTCATCCCAGTGCACCAGCCCTGAGCATCAGACCTGGGCTGGCGATTGATTTCACATATGATAATTAACATGTTTCAATGCCGTTCTCCCATATCATCCCACCCTTGCCCTCTCCCATAGAGTCCAAAAAACTGTTCTATACAACTGTGTTTCTTTTGCTGTCTCGCATGCAGGGTTCTTGTTACCATCTTTCTAAATTCCATATATATGCGTTAGTATACTGTATTGTTGTTTTTCCTTCTGGCTTACTTCACTCTGGATAATAGGCTCCAGTTTCATCCATCTGAGTAGAACAGATTCAAATGAATTCTTTTTAAGGACTGAGTAATATTCCATTGTGTATATGTACCACAGCTTTCTTATCCATTTGTCTGTTGATGGACATCTAGGTTGCTTCCATGTCCTGGCTATTGTAAACAATGTGGCGATGAACATTGGGGTACACATGTCTCTTTCAATTCTGGTTTCCTCAGTGTGTATGCCCAGCAGTTGGATTGCCGGGTCATATGGCAGGTCTATTTCCAGTTTTTTAAGGAATCTCCACACTGTTTTCCATAGTGGCTGTACTAGTTTGCATTCCCACCAACAGTGTAAGGGGGTTCCCTTTTCTCCACATCCTCTCCAGCATTTATTGCTTGTAGACTTTTGGATGGCAGCCATTCTGACTGGTGGAAAGTGGTACCTCATTGTGGTTTTGATTTGCATTTCTCTGATTATGAATGATGTTGAGCATCTTTTCATGTGTTTGTTAGCCATTTTTATGTCTTCTTTGGAGAAATGTCTGTTTAGTTCTTTGGCCCACTTTTTGATTGGGTCGTTTATTTTTCTGAAATTGAGCTGCAGGAGTTGCTTGTATATTTTTGAGATTAATTGTTTGTCTGTTGCTTCGTTTGCTATTGTTTTCTCTCATTCTGAAGGCTGCCTTTTCACCTTGCTTTAGTTTCCTATGTTGTGCAGAAGCTCTTCATTTTAATTAGGTCCCATTTGTTTATTCGTGCTTTTATTTCCAATATTCTGGGAGGTGGGTCATAGAGGATCCTGCTTTGGTTTATATCGGAGAGTGTTTTGCCTATGTTTTCCTCTAGGAGTTTTATAGTTTCTGGTCTCACTGTTTGCAGATGACATGATCCTCTACATAGAAAACCCAAAAGACTCTACCAGAAAATTACTAGAGCTAATCAGTGAATATAGGAAAGTTGCAGGATATAAAATCAACACACAGAAACCCCTTGCATTTCTATACACTAACAATGAGAAAACAGAAAGAGAAATTAAGGAAACAATTCCATTCACCATCAAAACAAAAAGAATAAATACTTAAGAGTATATCTACCTAAAGAAACAAAAGACTTATATGTAGAAAACTATAAAACACTGATGAAAGAAATCAAAGAGGACACAAATAGATGGAAAAATAGACCGTGTTCATGGATTGGAAGAATCAATATAGTGAAAATGAGTATACTACCCAGAGCAATCTATGGATTCAGTGCAATTCCTATCAAGCTACCAGAGGTCTTTTTCAAAGAATTAGAACAAATAATTTCACAATTTGTATGGAAATACAAAAAACCTCGAATAGCCAAAGCAATCTTGAGAAAGAAGAATGGAACTGGAGGAATCAACCTGCCTGACTTTAGGCTATACTACAAAGCCACAGTCATCAAGACAGTATGGTACTGGCACAAAGACAGAAATAGAGATCAATGGAACAAAATAGAAAGCCCAGAGATAAATCCACACACCTATGAACACCTTATCTTTGACAAAGTAGGCAAGAATATATAATGGAGAAAGACAACCTCTTTAACAAGTGGTGCTGGGAAAACTGGACAGCCACTTGTAGAAGAATGAAACTAGAACACTTTCTAACACCATACACAAAAATAAACTCAAAATGGATCAAAGATCTAAACATAAGACCAGAAACTATAAAACTTCTAGAGTAGCCATACATTTTAATGGGTTCCATGGACAGTTAATTTATCTAATCTGCTGAAAATACATGTAGCAGAATGTGCTTTGCCATAGTTGTTACTCCTGAAAGTACAGCTAGTCAAGTTCAAGCCCTTGATGTTTCAAGAAACCATTTAAAGAAGATCTAAGGCAAGTGGTTCTCAAAGTTTGCTCCGTGGCTACAGCATTGGTACTGCCTGGAAGCTAGTTATTAATAGAGGTTCATCCAAGATTTTCTGGAGTTGGAGCCGTCCAAGGGTTTTTGATGCATAGTGAAGTGTGAGAACCCATTCTCTAAGGAAAGAGTATGAAACCTGTAGGAATCAGAGTTTTTTTTCCTTCTTGTGCCTTACTGCAATATCTATACCCCACTTGCAGAATGAGAGCTTGGTAGAAAGAAAATACCCAAGTAACAAAATAACATCAGTTTTTGAAATGATGCATCAGAACAGAATATGATAAAATGATATCATAAAACCTCACCACTCTGAACCCAGAGTGACTCAGAAGAATCTGTGATTCACAATGTGAAGGTGGTGTGCATGAAAACTTACATGTTTCTATTGAGGAAGAAAGTGGTGTTTATGGATAATTAAATATGGTTGGTCAATTTAAAAAGACATTTTAGGAACTGCTAAGGCATTTTGAGGGGTAGAGTTGTGTCCCTTGCTCAGTCATATGTGATTCTTTGGGATCCATGGACTGTAGTCTGCCAGGCTCCTCTGTCTATGAGATTTCCTAGACAAGAGTAGTGGAATGGGTTGCCATTCCCTTCTCCAGGGGATCTTCCCGACCCAGGGATTGAACCTGGGTCTCCTGCATTGCAGACAGGTTGTTTACTGTCTGAGCCACCAGGGAAGCCCTTGAGGGGGTGGTGTCAGAGACTATTGCTTGAGTACAAGTGGGTGCATGCTACACTTTTAGAGAGTTGTGAGTGGTGTGACTCTTCAGTGGGCCCAACCCAAGATCGTAGTCTGAAGCACTGAATGATTGATGTCTTCATCACAGCAGAGAAGGATAAAGAGCACCAGGCATGCTTTCATCCTTGACCCACCAGAAGGTGAGAGGGCTGCTAGAGGTTAGTGGGCATTTTTTTTAAATTTTTTTTTATTATTGTTTTTGCCATACATTGTCATGATATCACCATGGGTTTACATATGCTTCCCCTCCGGGTCCCCCCTCCCTCCTCCCTCCCCCCTGGGAAATCTCGCTGCACCAGTCCCCAGCATCAATCCTGGGCTGGCGATTGATTAGACACATGACGATTAACATGCTTCAATGCCCTTCTCCCATATCATCCCACCCTTACCCTCATCCACAAAGTCCACAAGTCTATTCTATACATCTGCGTTCCTTTTGTTGTCTCCCATGTTGGGTTCTCATTACTGTCTTTCTAAATTCCATATATATGTGTTAATATACTGTATTGTTGTTTTTGCTTCTGGCTTACTTCACTCTGGATAATGGGCTCCAGTTTCATCCATCTGAGTAGAATTGCTTGAAATGAATTTTTTTTAATGCTGAGTAATATTCCATTGTAAACTACAATGAGGTACCACTTTACACCAGTCAGAATGGCTGCCATCCAAAAGTCTACAAGCAATAAATGCTGGAGAGGATGTGGAGAAAAGGGAACCCTCTTACACTGTTGGTGGGAATGCAAACTAGTACAGCCACTATGGAAAACAGTGTGGAGGTTCCTTAAAAAGCTGCAAATAGACCTGCCATATGACCCGGCAATCCCACTGCTGGGCATATACACCGAGGAAACCAGAATTGAAAGAGCCAAGTGGGCATTTTTGAGTAAAGTTTAGAACATGGTATGTCAGTAAAATGAAATCTCAAGACTCCAGAGATTCCAACACCTCTAACGTCCACTAGAGGTTTAGACTTTCATGGTATCCTTTCAGATGCCTTTGAAATAAAAGCAGAACAACACAGAAATCACCTTTTCAGCCCTTCCTGGCCCCAGGGTTGAATGACCCTTATTGACTGTTGGTTACCCAATATTTCTCATATATCTGTCCTTGTATGTTAATAAATATCTTTCTGAATTTTGCTCACATGTCTGAATCCCTTCTAAGGGATTTAAGCCCTTCAAGACTAGGGCAATCCTAGTCTCCCCAGCATATAATGCACAAGAAGCATTATTGAAAGAAAGGAGTGAATGCATAAAAGCTAAAGATTAAGATTTAGAATTAGGATCTCTGGGAAACTCTATGTGGTGGTGAGTTGTCATGATTTAAAACAAACTTAAAAACTTAGAGACTGTGTGCTAGAAATGTTTTGGGGAGTTTCAGGCCACAAGTTGTTGTCTCCCTTGAGAACCATCCTCAAGAGTGTCATCGTCCTTGTAAGCACTGCTTTTTTCCAGTATCTGGTCTAATAGGCACTCAATACATATTTGTTGGAACATTGACTATAGGGATGATGCTCTAGGAACCTTGGTTATGGTAAGTGATCCATCCCACTCTGGCTGAAATTGTTTGGATCAGGATTGTACACCTGACCCAATGAGCCAATGAGATTTTCTCCTGGCAACTTAAACTGGTACTAAAAGAAAGTTGAACTGAGTGTTCTTGGAATAAGAAAAAGAAAGAAAAGTCACTCAGTTGTGTCTGATTCTTTGTGACCCCATCGATTGTACTCCTCCAGGCTCCTCTGTCCATGGGATTCTCCAGGCAAGAATACTGGAGTGGGTTGTCATTCCCTTCTCCAGGGAATATTCCTGACCCAGGACTGAACCCAGGTCTCCCACATTTCAGGCAGATTCTTTACTGTTTGAGCCACCAGGGAAGCTCATTCTTGAAATGGTCATGTTTAGTCTTGTCAGTTGTCAGGTTAGGCATATTCTGCCACACAGAATGGAGAATTCTCCACAGGATGAAGAAGTAGAAAGAGCAAACAACACAGATATGCATGAGTGTATATTGTCCACACACACACACACACACACACACACACACACACACACACACACACACATGCCCCTCAGTCTTTTTTTTCTTTTGGCCATCTTTCTGGTACTTGTTTATATTAACTCCCTGAGGCCCAACTTTATTCCTTCCTTTGGTTCTATAAGACACCCGTATCATTAAACAAATCTTCTGCCTAAACCACCTTGGTTTTTGCCACATGCAACCAAGATCTATTAGGAGATATATATTGTCACCACAATTCATTTTCCTTCTCTGATATTCAACATTTGGAAGTTAAAAATCACCCTGGTAAATATTTGTCTTAATTTGAATCACTTTCCATTTTCCTGAACTTGAGCTATTTTGAAATGCCTACTTGGCCCCCTCCCACTGTTTGAATAGCAAAAAGCAAAGGGAACTAGGAGCCACAAGCTGATGTGAACTCCTAAACGTTCTGTATAAATTATGCCTTTGAAACTCTTGGAATCTTCCTGGGAAACCATTTCCCAGCAGGAGAAGAAAAACTAACAGGTTTCGGAAATAAACTTGGACTATTACTCATTGCTATGGAAAAGTACAACTTTGAGGTACCCAAATAAATGAAAATAAGTGAGTTATCACTAGTGGCAGGAGTCATGATAATCAAGAGTGGAGACCCAGAGCCAGATGGCTTATTGATATGTTGGAAACCCCAACTGGAGGGCATGCATTGGAAAACCAGCATCTGGGTCTTAGCTTTGTCCCCTCAGCTCCTAGCATGGGGCCTCGCCTTAGAAGATGCTCCATATATGTTTGTTGAAAAGACTGAGTGATGAAATAAAGGGAAGTGATTAAGTCTGAAGATCAGTGTGTATCTGTGTGCTCAGTTGTGTCTGACTCTGCAACCCCACGGACTATAGCTTGTCAGACTCCTCTGTCCATGGGATTTCCCAGGCAAAAATATGAGAGTATAAAACTACTCACAAATAACCAGCAAACCAAATCCAACAATACATAGAGAGGATTATATACCACAACCAAGTTGAATATATTCCAGCTAATATTCATACTTAATGGTGAATACTGAATGCTTTCTCTCTAAGATCAGGAACAAGACAAGGATATCCACTTTCATTATTTCTATTCCACATTATACTGAAGGTTCTAGTGAAGTCAATTAGGCAAGAAAATGAAGTGAATGACATCCAGATTAGAAAGGAAGAAATAAAATGCTGTTGGTTGACAACATGACCTTGTGTATAGAAAAGTCTAGGGAACTTTTTAATAATTATTACAACTAGTAAGTCCAAAAGGTTGAAAAGAGGCAGAAAAGACTCTCAACACACAAAAAGTTTATTGTGATTCCATACACTTACAATTTATAATCCAAGAAAAAAATTAAGAAAACAATTCCACTTACAATAGTATCAAAAATAATAAAATATGTAGGAATAAATTTAACAAAAAAGTGTAAAACCTGTACCCTGAAAAGCACAAATCATTGTTGAAAGAAATTAAAGAATATCTAAAGAAGAGAGATAAAAAGGAATATTAGAGTGAGTTGCCATTTCCTCCTCCAGGGGATCTTCCTGACCCAGGGATCGAACCCTTGTCTCCTGCATTGGCAGCTGGATTCTTTACCACTGAGCCACCTGGGAAGCCCCCTGAAGATCAGACTTAGAGGGAAATTGCCTGTGTGACTTTGGATATGTTCCTTACCCGTGTCTTGGCTACCATAACTGTGAAATAGGGATGAGAACAGAGCCAGCAGTTCCAGAGGTTGCTTCCTCATCTCCACTTTCCTGATTAAGAAAGAACTAGCCACACACATACAGCACTAGATTTCCAGTGGGTTCCAGAGATGATTCCTAGGGGCCTTGCCCAAAGCCCTACTTACAGTGCCAGGAGCCTGCTTCTGCTCCATGGAAACAATGTAGACAGAAGTTCCTGGCACATCATAGTTTTTCAAGCCTCAGCTCTGTGAATGAACCTTAGTAGGTACTTCATTAAGTCAACACATGTTTATGGAATTCCTTATACAGAGAAGTTGCTAAGCAGGTTCTGAAATTTCTTTTATCAGGGATTTGCTATGTGACTTCAGCCTGAGTTTCCTTCTTTGCAAAGTGATAACAATAGTTTCACCCACCTCGAGGGACTGCATGAAGTTAAGTGCAGTGATGCCTATTAAGCAGCAGTGAGGTGCCTGGCTTGGAGGAAGAGGTCAGTAATGTTACCATGGAAATAGGATTGATTCTGTGCTCGGTGCTAGGACATGGAAATAAATCACAACCGACTTGGGCTCTGACCTGAGGGAGTTTGTCATGGAAAGGCAGACATTTAAGCAAGGGTCAAGATAGCCTTGGAGGCCCAGGTGGTGCTAGTGGTAAAGAACTTGTCTGCCAATGCAGGTGATGTAAGAGATGTGGGTTAGCTCCCTGTGTTGGGAAGATCCCCTGGAGGGGGAAATGGCAACCCACTTCAGTATTCTTGCCTGGGAAATCCCATGAACAGAGGAGCCTGATGAGCTACAGTCCATGGGTCACAAAAGAGTCTGACACAATTGAAGCAACTTAGCACACACAGAGACAGCACAAGAATTACCCTGAGAGAGGAGACAGGACACCAGGGGACATGCAACTGGGACATGAAAACCAACCTTGATGGTGGGTGAAGGGGACAGAGAGGTGGCCTCTTAAGCACCAATGCTAAAAACCAGTTGGCCAAGGACCATCTTTCTGAGAGCTGATTTTCTAATGCACAAGCCACCTAATGTCTAGTGGCAGATTCATCGGAGTTTAAAAGCTCACAATATACTTTAAAAATATTCTTCTTGAGGCTTAGTCAATTAACGTATTTTCTCTAGACACAGTAACTTGTTGAAAGTTGTAGGTTTTAGGGTGGTTTTGACTTCATGAATGTATTTTCCATTAAGGTTCCTATTTATGGAAAACTACACTAGTGAAGTTATTATTGACTATATTAATGATTATGAATTACTTCAAGGGCTTCACTGGTGGCTCAGCTGGTAAAGAATCTGTCTGCAATGTGGGAGACCTGGGTTCAGTCCCTGGGCTGGAAAGATCCCTTGGAGAAGGGAACAGCTATGCACTCCAGTATTTTGGCCTGGAGAATACCATGGACAATATAGTCCATGGGGTCACAAAGAATTGGACATGATAGAGCAACTTTCAATTTTTCATGAATTACTTTATATTATAAATATGTTGAGTTACTTTATATTGTAAATATGTTCTCAGCTGAGAAAAGAAGAGAAGCTAAAGGCAAAGGAGAAAAAGATATACCCAATTGAATGCAGACTTCCAAAGAATAGCAAGGAGAGATAAGAAAGCCTTCCTCAGTGATCAGTGCAAACTAAGAGAAGAAAACAATAGAATGGGAAAAACTAGAGATCTCTTCAAGAAAATTAGAGATACCAATGGAACATTTCTAGCAAAGATGGGCTCGATAAAGGACAGAAATGGTATGGATCTAACAGAGGCAGAAGATATTAAGAAGAGGTGGCAATAATACACAGAAGAACTGTACAAAAAAGGTCTTCATGACCCAGATAGCTGCGATGGTGATATCACTCACCTACAGCCAGACATTCTGGAATTCAAAGTCAAGTGGGCCTTAGGAGGCATCACTACGAACAAAGCTAGGGGAGGTGATGGAATTCCAGTTGAGCTATATCAAATCCTAAAAAATGATGCTGTAAAAGTGCTGCACTCTATATGCCAGCAAATTTGGAAAACTCAGCAATGGCCACAGGGCTGGAAAAGGTCAGTTTTCATTACAATCCTAAAGAAAGGCAATGCCAAAGAATGCTCGAACTACTGCACGATTGCACTCATCTCACACACTAGTAAAGTAATGCTCAAAATTCTCCAAGCCAGGCTTCAGCAATACGTGAACCGTGAACTTTCAGATGTTGAAGCTGGTTTTAGACAAGGCAGAGGAACCAGAGATCAAATTGCCAACATCTGCTGGATCATCAAAAAAGCAAGAGAGTTTCAGAAAAACATCTATTTCTGCTTTATTTACTATGCCAAAGCCTTTGACTGTGATAATCACAATAAACTGTGGAAAATTCTGAAAGAGATGGGAATACCAGACCACCTGACCTGCCTCTTGAGAAACCTGGATGCAGGTCAGGAAGCAACAGTTAGAACTGGACATGGAACAACAGATTGGTTCCAAATAGGAAAAGGAGTATGTCAAGGCTGTATATTGTCACCCTGCTTATTTAACTTATTTGCAGAGTACATCATGAGAAACGCTGGGCTGGAAGAAGCACAAGCTGGAATCAAGATTGCCAGGAGAAATATCAATAACCTCAGATACGTGGATGACACCACCCATATGGCAGAAAGTGAAGAGGAACTAAAAAGCCTCTTGCTGAAAGTGAAAGAGGAGAGTGAAAAAATTGGCTTAAAGTTCAACATTCAGAAAACTAAGATCAGGGCACCTGGTCCCATGACTTCATGGGAAATAGATGGGGAAACAGTGGAAACAGTGTCAGACTTTAAATTTTTGGGCTCCAAAATCACTGCAGATGTTGACTGCAGCCATGAAATTAAAAGATGCTTGCTCCTTGGAAGAAAAGTTATGACCAACCTAGACAGCACATTAAAAAGCAGAGACATTACTTTGCCAACAAAGGTTCATCTAGTCAATCTATGGTTTTTCCAGTAGTCATGTATGGATGTGAGAGTTGGACCATAAAGAAAGCTGAGCGCCGAAGGATGGATGCATTTGACCTGTGATGTTGGAGAAGACTCTTGAGAGTTCCTTGGACTGCAACGAGATCCAACCAGTCCATTATAAAGGAAATCAGTCCTGAATATTCATTGAAAGTCCTCATGCTAAAGCTGAAACTCCAATACTTTGGCCACTTGATGGGAAGAACTGACTCACTGAAAAAGACACTGTTGCTGGGAAAGACTGAAGGTCAGAGGAGAAGGGGATGACAGAGAATGAGATGGTTGAATGGCATCACAACTCAATGGGTATGAGTTTGCGCAAGCTCTGGGGGTTGGTGATGGACAGGGAAGCCTGGTGCCCATGTGGTTACAGAGTCAGACATGACTGAGTGATTGAACTGAACTCACTGATAAATATGTTGAATATATTCTTGATTATATTCCAAAACAGTTATTCATTATTTGTGTTTACTACAGTTAAGGAGAATATTATCCTAAAAATATTTCATTAAGTATATTCAAGAAGACTATATTTTAAAGCAAGGTTTTAGACAGTGAATAGTTTTAGAGAATTTAATCAGTCGGTCATTTGGCAAATCAGTCATTTTGCAAATTAATCCTTCAGTTAGTTGCATTTAGACAAACTGATCACTTGGTATATTGGGCATTTGGCCAGTGGCCATCACTTCTTTCACCCTCTCTTAATCAGTGCACATGTCCTTCACACACAGCAGTGAGTGTAGTTGTGTTGCCTGTTTGTCCCCCAGTGATATACCCACATGACAGCATACAGAGTGGACAGCTGAAAGAGGGCATGGCCAACAAAAAAGAAAGTAAGGGAGAGAAATGAAGTGATAACACTGGAAATCAAATGCAAATCAAGCACAAGTAGAATTTCAGAAGAAAAAGCTGACTTCAGAAATACTGATGCTACTACCATTTGAGAGACTTAAGATGTGCAGCCAGAGAAACCTAGTGAAGGGGAACATAGCAGCGTAAAGGAGGAAAGTGGTTGAAATGAAAAGGATGGACATGGTTCAGAGGAACTGATGCTGCCAGGAAGGTTCACACTGAAGGAACTCAGAGACCATTCCTCAAACCGAAGGGACAAAGCATAGAATGCTAGAAGCAGATCCACATTTAAAAAGGGGTATGGCAGTGTTCCAAGGTGTAGAGAAGATACTTATCATGAGTTATATGATGAATGGTTCACAAACAAGTAAAACACACTTTGATTCTTAATGTTTCTGATGTATTATTAGAGTTCAGTTCAGTTCAGTCACTCAGTCATGTCCGACTCTCTGCGACCCCATCAACCACAGCACGCCAGGCCTCCCTGTCCATCACCAACTCCCGGAGTTTACTCAAACCCATGTCCATCAAGTCGGTGATGCCATCCAACCATCTCATCCTCTGTCATCCCCTTCTCCTCCTGTTCTCAATCTTTCCCAGCATCAGGGTCTTTTCCAATGGGTCAGCTCTTCGCATCAGGTAGCCAAAGTTTTGGAGTTTCAGCTTCAACATCAGTCCTTCCAATGAACACCCAGGACTGAGCTCCATTATTAGAATTACCATGTACCAAATAAATAAGTGTTTTGCTATGTTTTATTTCCCTATATTCTTATAATAGACAATTAGAGGTGTTAATAGTTTGGCACACACTTTGTAATTGACAGTACAATCATCATTGTCCTGATTGACAGTTAAATTCACTTGGCACGATTCCAGCTTGCACAGTCATTTCCAGTCCCACACAGCTGTGCAGAGGAGCACTGCCCGGGTATCAGCTTAGGCAGAAAGGGGATAAAGCCTAGGGCTGTTGTTTGTCTTGCATCCCCTTTGATGTTCCCACTTCAAGAAATTGACAAAATGCAAATATTTTGCATTATAAAGCTTGACTTCTGGGCAATTGCAGAGCAGTGAAATGAACACCATCCTTTCCTGTCTCTTGCAGCTAATTCAAATGAAACAGGTGGTGAGGAACAGAGTACTGTACTTGTGGAAGATAAGAGAGAATTTTGATGGCATCTGGAAGAACATTATCTGATGTTAATGCTGATTTTTCTCCCATGCTTCATGATTGCCCATCGGTGGAGCTGAGCTGCGTTTTTCACGCTGTCAAGAACAATTTTCTCCTTCAGTGATCTTTTCCAAAAGGGTTCATACTGATGAGTTATTTTTCATTATTATTAGAATTTAAGTACCACACTTAAGTCAGACCTCTACATTCTGAGATGTAACCTTTAGCTGTCATTGTAAGAGGATAAACAGAATTGAAGCTATACACCTGGTTAAATGAAAGGAAACCAAGAATGAGAACTATTTATGCAAAGATAGTAGTTTGAATATTTGTGTACCTGCTGGAGAAGCCACTGAGCTGGTTCTCCAATATTATTAAAATTCCTGTATTAATTTTAGGACCACATCTTTCTGAATCACCTTCAGTTATTTCTATTAACCACTGGAAATTATATTGATTAACTATAAAATTGAATTAGTAGTTCTCAGGGATTTTTCTTTCTGAACTACCTACAATCCAGGAATTCCTCTCCTGGGTATATATAAAAAAAACCCATTAATTTGAAAAGATACAGGCACCTGAATGTTCACAGCACCACTGTGTACAATTGCCAAGATACAGAAGCAACCTAAATGTCCATCAACAGATGAATAGATAAAGAAGAGGTGGTGTGTGTGTATTGCATGCACACACACACACACACATATATATATAATGAAATGTATATTAGTACATATATGATGGGATACCGTGCTTAGACACTCTGTCGTGTCCAACTCTTTGTGACCCCACAGACTGTAGCCAGCCAGGCTACTCTCAGCCATAAAAAAGAATGAAACTTTGCCATTTGTGACAACGTGGATGGACTTGGAGGGTATTATGCTAAGTGAAATTAGATAAAGACAAATAGTGTATGATATCACTTATATATGACATCTAAGAAATACAAAAAATTAGTGACTATAACTAAAAAGAAGCAGATTCACAACTCTAGAGAACAAACTAGTGGTTACCAGTGGGGAGAGGGAAGGGAGTAGTGGCAAGTTAGGGATAGGGGATAGAGAGGTACAAACTCTTAGGTATAAAATAAACTATAAGGATATATTGTACAGCACCGGGAATGTAGCCAGTATTTTATAGTAACTATGAATGGAGTATAACCTTTAAGAATTGTGAATCACTATAACATAACCTGTAACTTATAAAATGTTATATAACAAATATACTTCAGTTAAAAAAATTAAAAATATGAGACACTTCTCTAAAGTATCTGCCAGCTCTAAAATGCAACAGTTTCAAATTGAACTCTATCACTAAGAGGGAAAAGAACGTTATGCAAATTTCTTTTCAATATTATTTTTAAATGCCCTGAAGAAATAGAACAGATAAAAGGTCAGTCTAGTGTTGGAGAAGGAAATAGTAAGCCTAAAAGTTGGGAGTATGTTGCAAGAGAATCTCCATGAGCTGACTTGATTACCTTGTAGCCAAGTTTACTTTCCTCAGCATGGCCAAAGGGCTCAGATGAATTAAGCACTTTAAGGCTTGGCTCTTACAAATATAATAAATGATACTATTTATTGGTTGTGTAGACAAATTAAAGAATGAGAGTTGGCTTAATGACTCAGCCTCAGTGTCTCCTACTCCTGAGCCCAAGGGGCACAACCAGCATTATGTCTGTGTAACACGGATGATACCCATTTGCAGATAATTCTCCATAACTATTCCCATGTTTCCACCAAGCCCAGGTTTTCTAAGCAAAGACCTCAGAAGCTAGAGATAGCATTTCCCTGATGTTGGAGAGATTTAGAGCTTGAGCTCAGAGCCATTTGCCTTACATTGAGGTAAGGAAGCTAGAAGCCCTGCCTGCCTAAACCCCGGCTGGATACTTCTTGAGTATTCTTTCCCTTTTTTGGAGGCAGGGGAGGTGGGCCACTGCACTAGCAGACTGCATAAGCTTTGGGTCTCCAAATCTGGGGGTTCCTCTCAGAGGCTGAGATGCTGTTGCGTGTGCAGGTGACATCTGGCTTGCATGCCATCGCCCCGTGGGGATGAGGGCTTGGGAAGGTGGTGCTAGGTCACTGCTCTGGCTGTTTCTGCCTTGAGTAATGAATTGCTCTTCAGTCCAGAAGGTCTCATGCCTCCCATCAAGCCAAATAGGATAAGGTCTCCGACTTTTCAGAGTTTCTTTGTTCATCATTGTTGGTTATCCATTTTAAATATAGCAGTGTGTACATGACCTTCCCAAAGTTTCTGACATCAGATTATGTACTGGGTAGGGTTATTATGGTTATTAAATTAGATCAGATAATTTAATAATGGAAGAGCTACATTTAATGGAAGAGCTACAAAATGGTTTCTTTTGGCTTCCCTGCTATGATCTGAATGTTTGTGTCCTCCCCACTCCCCCCCCCAGGCCATATGTTGAAATCCTAGTCCCCACTGTGATGGTGGGGCCTTTGGGGGTCACAAGGTCATAGGGGCGGAGCCTGCATGCATGGAGGTTGATAGCCCCTAGAGAGGCCCCAGAGGGCTCCCTTGCTCCTCCCACCACGTGAAGACACAGCTGAAGTGAGCAGTCTGCAATCTTGAAGAGGCATTTCCTAACCTGATCATTCTGGCACCTTTACCTTGGACTTCTGGCCTTCAGAACCAGAAGTCGGGTTCTGTTGTTCGTAAGCCACCCTGTCTGTGGTATCTTGTTACAGCAGCCCAAACAAACTGAGACATTCTCTAAGGATAAATTTATAGTACCTAATGAATCTGTCTAGTCAAGGCTATGGTTTTTCCAGTGGTCATGTATGGATGTGAGAGTTGGACTATAAAGAAAGTTGAGCACCAAAGAATTGATGCTGTGGAACTGTGGTGTTGGAGAAGACTCTTGAGAGTCCCTTGGACAGCAAGGAGATCCAACCAGTCCATCCTAAAGGAGATCAGTCCTGAATATTCATTTGGAAGGACTGATGCTGAAACTGAAACTCCAATACTTTGGCCACCTGATGTGAAGAGCTGACTCGTTGGAAAAGACCCTAATGCTAGGAAAGATTGAGGGCAGGAGGAGAAGGGGACGAAAGAGGATGAGACGGTTGGATGGCATCATCGACTCAATGGACATGAGTTTGAGTAAACTCCAGGAGTTGGTGATGGACAGGGAGGCCTGGTGAGCTGTAGTCCATGGGTTCACAAAAAGTCACATGACTGAGCAACTGAACTGAACTGAATGAATCTTAGGTCTTATTACAGGGCAGACAGTGTGTTCTGCATTTTCCATGCCCCTTCCTTCGCATCTCATTCTCTGAACGATACTACGAGGCAAGTAAACTACACCTAGATTTTTTATTGTAGACGAAGATACTAAGGCTCAGAGAATTGAATTAACGTGCTCAAAGTCACAAGGCTTGTTAGTGGCAAAACAGGAATTCAGCTGCCCTGAGAACACACACCTACGTCAGAAACCTTTCCAGTGTCCTGTTGCTCCAGACGAAGTGTCTTCTTTCCCTGTGTGTTTGTAGGACATGGTCTTCTGCCATTCAGCCTAGAAATTTGATGTTGTCTTACTCAGTAATTCATTTCCTCTTGTGCACATAGTCATTTCCTTACCTAGAGTCTGCTCTGTGAAGTTAATAGTGGTGTAAATCCCTCAAAATCACCATCTGTGCGTCTCCTTGTGAGCAGGTGATGCTAAACTGCTGAGGGCTGATTCCAGTGAAAGAGTCTGTTAAAAAGTCTCCATGACCCTTGCAAAGCTACCAACACTCATGACTGACTGGATACCCTTGGAAAATTGACTTGCTCCCACAAAGTATCACAATAAGCCCTCTGCCTCGAAAGGCTAGGAAAACCTGGTTATTGTGGCCTGGGTCAGGTTTCCCTGGTGGCTCAGATGGTAAAGAATCTGCCTGCAATGCACGAGACCCAGATTTGATCTCTGAGTTGAGAAGATCCCCTGGAGGAAGAAATGGCAGTCCACCCAGGTATTCTTGCCTGGGGAATTCCATGGACAGAGGAGCCTTGTGGGCTATATAGTCCATGGGGTCACAGAGAGTTGGACATGACTCAGCGACTAACACTTTCACTTTCATGGCCTTGGTTGAAGTAGAAGGTGAGAGAGAAAGTGAAAAATGAGGAAGACAGAAAAAGAACATGAAAGAGAAAGAGAGGAGGAAAGATGAGACAGGAGGGAGTTGACAGGAGAGTCAATCCACAGACCAGGGAAAGTTTGCACTGATGGCAGATATGAGGAAGTGGACTAGGGAACAGCAAATTAGGAAATGCATAATGCATAGAGAATGTGCTTTCTGGAGAAGCCCTAGATCAAAGATCCCACAGAAGGGCCTGGAATCCATAAGTTTACTTTTAGTGCCAGAAAATGTTTCAGAAAAGCCTGCAAAAGAAAAAAAAAGGCCTGGGAAATTTTCTTTTAGGATCACATTTAGCCCCAAAGACATCAGCCAAGTGTTTTCTATCGCACCAGGCAGGATTTCTTCTAGACCGCTCATCTGTCAGAAGATTCTTCTGTCAAATAACACCCAGGGTGATGAGAAAACAGGAGAGAGAGACCACAGTGGAGAAAGGGGAGTGAGTGGACATTCTTGAAAAAGAGCCCAAGCAGAGGAAAACACCAAGGGTTAGGAGTTACAGGGGGTAGACATACTGTTAAGAGAAAGAAAGTAGCTGTGTTTGTTAAATGTTTGCATTTCTGTATCGCCATGGGGACCAGGAGTGGGAGGGTATGGCTACCCTCAGTTATCTCTGTGTTTCTTATAGATTGCGACCCAATCTGCTCTATTAAAGCACTCCTCCGAGTTGCAGATAAGAGACTGCAGATGATGATAGGTAATGAAAAGTCCAGGTCATGTTTACATGGAATCTTTGTTTCAGGAGACCTTTATCTGCATACAGGCTGGTAAAAATAGCGACAGAGCTGAGCTTTGGTAGTGTTTACTGGACAGTTGGCCTGGGCATCAGCACAGTCTCCAAATCAACAACCACCTACCCTTGTCCAAAAAGAGAAACGTGAGGCCTGGCGATTCACATTTCCAAGGCTCTCACTGAAGGCTGTGAGTCACATCAGATTTATGCATTGTATTAGTTTCCACTGGCTGCTGTAATAAAATACCACAAATTTAGAGGCTTCATGCACTGCAGATTTAGTATCTTACAGTTCTGGAGATCACAAGCCTCAAATAAGTTCACAGGCCTGCATACCTCCTGGGGACTCTGTGGGACAATCGATTTCTTCGCCTTTTCTAGTTTCTGTAGGCTATCCACATTGCTTGACTCAGGATTCCTTCATCCATCTTCAAAAGCAACAGTGAAGCATTTTCTGTATCTTTGAACTCTGATTCTACCCTTGGTGTCTTTCTCTGTCCCTTCCTCTTCTTCTCCCTCTCCTCTGGGTCCCTATGATTATATTCAACCCATTTGAATAATCTAGAATAATGTCTCCATGTCAAGACCCTTAACTTCATCCTATCTACAGTCCCTTTTGCCATGTTAGGTAAGATAGGTTCAGGGGGTTGGGATGTGGGCATCTTTGGGGTCAATATTCAGCCTCTCACATGCTGTCTTTATGTAAGAGCAGCATGTTAAAATGTAAGGTATATGAATATGTTCATCAATTAAAACCATGTGTATATTAATGTCCTATATATTTGATGCAAAAATGCATATCTTCTTTAGCATTTATTATAACTGGTTTAATGTCATTTGGGCCTTAGTTCTCCAGGTGGAAGGCAAGTGATATGTACTCCAGAAAATTGAGTTGCTCTATATCATGTTTTCCTAAGTCCTTGATCTGCAATTTACTCAATAAGAAGATCCTTCACAGTCCACATGCCTGATAGAAGAATGGTGGCAGGGTCCTCAGTTGTAGGTGTGGGCCTACAGATATCTAAGTATTGGCATATAGATATTCAAATATTGATATACAGAACTAGACTTGGTCATAAATATTGATCTGCATCTAGAAATTGACATATAGTACTTTCAATAACAGCAGTAAAAATACAACAGTTCTATAATTGATCACCCATTCTGCTTGGAACTGGACTGAATGTTTTTCACAAATATCTCATTCATTACTTACTGGAACTTCATTGCAACTGGAAGCTGAAAATAACTAAACTGATTTTATGTATGGGGCAAGTGAGAGTCAGAAGCAGTAAGTAACTTGCTCAAGGTTGAAGACATTAGTTAGTCACAATCTTGAGAGAGCCATCTTCTGTTCTTTCTGAAGAGTGTATGTGAGGAACTCCCCATTCCCATCATGCAAACACAAACACAAGTTTCCTTTTTTTCCCTTTTATTGTTTTTGCCATACAATGCCATGATAGCACCATGGGTTTACATATGCTCCCCCTCCAGAACCCCCCTCCCTCCTCCCTCCCCCCGGGAAATCTCGATGCACCAGCCCCGAGCATCAATCCTGGGCTGGTGATTGATTAGACATATGATAATTAACATGTTTCAATGCCATTCTCCCATATCATCCCACCCTTACCCTCATCCACAGAGTCCACGAGTCTGTTCTATACATCTGCGTTCCTTTTGCTGTCTCGCATGTTGGGTTCTCATTACCGTCTTTCTAAATTCCATATATATGTGTTAATATACTGTATTGTTGTTTTTGCTTCTGGCTTACTTCACTCTGGATAATGGGCTCCAGTTTCGTCCATCTGAGTAGAACTGATTCAAATGAATTTTTTTTAATGCTGAGTAATATTCCATTGTGTATATGTACCACAGCTTTCTTATCCATTCGTCAGTTGATGGACATCTAGGTTGCTTCCATGTCCTGGCTATTGTAAACAATGCAGAGATGAACATTGGTGTACACGTGGCTCTTTCAATTCTGGTTTCCTCGGTGTGTATGCCCAGCAGTGGGATTGCTGGGTCATATGGCAGGACTATTTGCAGCTTTTTAAGGAACCTCCACACTGTTTTCCATAGTGGCTGTACTAGTTTGCATTCCCACCAACAGTGTAAGAGAGTTTCCTTTTCTCCACATCCTCTCCAGCATTTATTGCTTGTAGATTTTTGGATTACAGCCATTCTGACTGGTGTAAAGTGATACCTCATTGTGGTTTTGATTTGCATTTCTCTGATAATGAGTGATGTTGAACATCTTTTCATGAAACACAAGTTTCTGTATTCTTTCACTTGGCTGACATATTGTTAATGTTTGGGAAATTTGAGTTTCCTCATTTTTTTTAATTAAGAGCTTTTATTTTATTAAAATTTTATTTTATTCAAGTATAGCTGATTTATAATGTATTAATTTTGGCCGTGTAGCAAAGTGGCTCAGTTCTACATACTTATACATGCATTCTCTTTCATATTTTTTCCATTATAGTTTATCATTGGATACTGAATACCCTTGTGCTCTACAGTAGGACCTTGTTTTTTATCCATCTTGTTTATAATGGTTTGCATCTGCTAATCCCAAACTTCCAGTCCATCCCTCCCTGCCATAATTTTTTGGGAGGTGTGTGCAAGATCAGATCAGGATGAGAGTTAACAAGTTGAATTTTGAAAATTCAGGGCATCTGAACATGAGATACTTGAAATGCAGTTCATCTGCGTTACTTCCCTCTTTATTTTCATTTCATTTTCAAATTGGCTTAGTTCCTGTAGCTGAAATGGCTTCTTGGTCATTACTGTTGCATAAATTTGCTACTAAGTTTATTCCCTCAGTTATTCCCACAGTTGGTGGGAACCTCCTTTCATTGCCTTCCTTTTCTTGCCTTTTTCTACCTACTACGAAAAGCCCTCACTCTGGACGTCATGCCACTGGCCCATATTAAGCATGTTGATTTGAAAGAAATAGCTTGAAGGTCCAGCCAGCTGGGTGATAGTAAACAGTAGCGAGTGGGGCTCTGCTGGTTCGTGTCAGGGATTGAGTTTGTGGTCTTAGATCTTATTCAGCTCAAATCCCAGGGAACATCAATAACAATGATGAGGATGAAAAAGGAGTAGAGGCCTGTTTACTGAGTTACTTTCAAAGTTCCAGGAAAATTGATAATCCCTCAGGGAGTGCCCCCATGGAGAGCAATTCTGAAAGAAATGTCAGGCTTCTGTTTAGACAGGCTGCCTGGGGAGGCGGGATAAAGGCTTGAGATGGGGGGGAGGGGAGATGAAGTAGGGGTGCTCATTCAAAGGAAAATGCTCTTAAGCTCAGAATCAGCATTCCATGATCATCATAAACAGGCTCGTGTATTTGTGCACCAGTGTCCTCCTGACTGAAGCTTCCTTCAGTTGCACTTTTCCTTGATCTTCTGCACATGTGCACATTCTCTCTAGCATCTTTCTTTTTTGAAAACTTTTCTGTTTTTTCTTTAAATTGGAATAGAATTGCTTTACAGCGTGGTGTTGGTCTATGCCAGACAGCAATGCAAATCAGTCATTCTCTCTAATTTCATTTAAAATATAACCAAATGTGGGCTAAGAGAGTCCGTGCATCTCCTTCTCACTTCCAGAGACCAATTCTTATTCCAAGTCATTGTGAGACTCTCAGGGTCTGTGTTCTGAGCCCTACCTGCCTTTCTCTGGAGATCAGGACCATGTCTTATCATGAATATTCTAATTTATATTCTTGCTCATCTTGAACAAAATCACACAAAGTGTCCTTTCCTGACATTGTAGAGTAGTGAAATAAACACTGGATAAGACAGAATTCCAAAGGATTGAGAAAGAGTGCCTTAAAATAGCCTCTTATTCTACCAATGCAGGAGATGCAAGAAACGCAGGTTTAATCCCTGGATTGGGAAGATCCCCTGGAGATTGAAATGACAACCCACTCCAGTATTCTTGCCTGAAAAATCCCATGGACAGACGGACCTGTCGGGCTCCAGTCCATGGGGTTGCAAAGAGTCAGATACAACTGAGCATACACACACACAGTGTACCTACAGATATGTGAACTCCCAAATAACCATTCAGTTTAAGGTAAGCCTAAGCTTTAGAAAAAGTCAAGAGCTGAGGTTTTATACATTCAGAATGCATTCTTAAGAAAAGGAAATTGATATATTCATTAAACACATTTTATTTGAACTCTTGCTTTAATTGCAGGGCCATTTTGAAGCTTTCTAAGATGTATGCTACATTACAGAAGACAAAGCTCACAATCTAAGGGGGCAGTGGGGTTGTGAGTGATGAGGAGGAATGAGGCATGTACCATACTCATCAGAAAAACAGCATGTTGGGAATGGCATTTAACGAGGCCTTGAACAATGAGCAGGGCTTCCCTAATAGAATTAAGAGCTAAGAGTGGTCCATGGCATGCATGTGGAAGAGTTGTCTGGCTGCGAAGAAAAAGCAGAGCAGCTGGGGTTTTACTGTTCTGGGAGCTAAGGAAAGTAAATACAGTAGTTTGAAGCATCATGTGTTGTGTATAGGTGAACCACATCTAAAATGCTTTCTCTTGTTACTATTTCTATTTTTTATTCAAAGTCTTATGGAAAACATATACTATAAATGTAATGTATTGTGGCAACCACACGTTTTGAGCACCTGGCATTTTTGTCCATCTTCCTTTTTCTGGTTCCTGTGTGACTCTTCTCTTCTCTGCTGTATGGTTTCAGGGGGATTCTTTGTCACTTATAGGAGAGGAAACGTGAACCAAGCTTGACCCATCATGGTACATTACAATAGATGTGGTGATTGGTTAATAGATAGGCATGGGGACCATACCAGATTAATCAGAAACATTTTGAACCAGAGGTCTTAGGAAAGATCAGTGTTTGCTCTTGAGTTTGCCAGAACAGAAGGATATAAATCTTGACTGGCATGTAGAGGGTGAAAAAGATTCTCTCCTGGACCAAACTCTAGTTAGGCTCCTCTGAACCCTCTTCTCAACTAGGCCTCCACCTTGGTCTTCTATGTCCATCCTTTCCTTACTGGGCCTGCATAGCCCAGCCTTAGCAAGAATCCAGCTGAGTTAGTTGATTGGGAATCTCAACCCCCTCCACTTGATATCTGAACAAATTTCTGATCCTCCACTTTTGATGCCTAAGTCCTCGGCCTGCCTTTAGTAGGAATCCCTTCACCCTTTGTGTCTCTTCTGAGTAATTTTCTACCCACTGATCCCCTCACCCTGCTTTCTAGCTGTAAATCCTCACTCGTCGTTATTGTGTTAGGAGTAGAGCCCAATCTCTCTCCTATCACCATAGTCTTGAGTAAATTCTTCTTTATAATTTTAACAAGCGTGAGAATAATTTTTTCTTTAAAATGAACTAACAGAATTCATTGGAGCTGAGAGATGGGGAAGCAAAGAACTGACCACACTTGAGACTCTGTGCCTGAAGCCAGATTCATCCATGGGCTTGCCAGGTATATCAGCCAGTTATCGCCTTTTTACTTAACCTAGACGGTGTTGGGTTTCTCTCTCTTGCTGTGGAAAAGGCCCTAATAACTACAACTACCCAGAATGTCCAGATTTTCCCCAGGCTCTCCTTCTTATGGTAATGGGAATAGCAGTTAGTATTTCTTATGGATATTTCGTTCTTTGGAAATATTACCATTTTTAAAAAAATTCTGTTGTACGGCAGCTATGCTAGATGTTTTCACGAATGGAATTTTATTTAATCTGAACTCTGAAAGAAGTCTTTTTTTTATCCCTAATACACAAATAAGGCAACAGAGGCCCAATGTGTTTTAATGAATCTTGGACTGTCTACTAGAAATTATGCAGTGTTTCTTCCATAGTTTTCTAAATATACTTTGACAAGGAATTCTTTATATAGTTTTTTTCTTTAAGAAAATTGTGGTGAAAATTTATCAAGCATCTTAATTTGTTTCTTGGTTTGTTTTTTCACACTCAAGCAAATATGCTACAAAAGAATAAAACAGTCTTATATCTCTCATACTTAGTTTCTGTCTATAAATACTTATATTTCTTCAGATATAATTTAATATTTACCTAATAGTATGAAGGAAAGCCTCAGTGGGTCAAGACATGAAATACTCCCTGGGAAAACTCTGTGATGCCACTAGGCTTTTACTGCTTGATTGCTTTGATGTGAAAGTAGCCCAAAATGTAGATGTTTCTACAACAAAGGGACTGCATTTCACAGCTTTCTCATGAAAGCACTCGTACTGACTTTCAAACCAGAGAAGCAGAGTTTCTATTTCATTATTTTTTTTCTAATAAAAACATTGTTGACTCCTCTGGAAAGGGGACAACTATTTTGAGCGTCTCATGAAACTTCTTGAATCCTAAAGGCATGATGAATTTCACAGTCAGATTCCAAATGACGTTCCCCATCTTAAACGAGAAAGAAGTTACTTATTTTTAATTTAGCTGGGTTTCTTAAAAGATGGGTATCGAATTCATTCTCCTTTGAGCCAAAATGTTTTTTAAAACAGTCTTTTCATAGTTTCCCTCTAGAAGAAAGACATTTTTACTTGTTCCCTTACAAGAAATATTCTTCTTGTTTTCATAAGTGACCTCTGTAAGAAAAGCAGAATCTGGCATTGTTAGCATTTCCAGATAGTTTATTTGGCTTGAGACTGTGAGTAAAATCAGGCTTCCCAGGTGGTGGTGGTGACTCTGCTGCTGCTGCCAAGTCGCTTCAGTCCTGTGCAACCCCGTAGACGGCAGCCCCCCAGGCTCCCCGTCCCTGGGATTCTCCAGGCAAGAGCACTGGAGTGGGCTGCCATTGCCTTCTCCAGTGCATGAAAGTGAAAGTGAAGTCGCTCAGTCGTGTCCGACTCTGTGCGACCCCATCGACGGCAGCCTACCAGGCTCCTCTGTCCATGGGATTTTCCAGGCGAGAGTACTGGAGTGGGGTGCCATCGCCTTCTCTGACCAGGTGGTGCTAGTGGTAAAGAATCCACCTGCCAAGCAGGACACCGGAATGTGATCCCCAGGTTGGAAAGATCCCCTGGAGGAGGGCATGGCAACCCACTCCAGTATTCTCGCCTGGAAAATCTCATGGGCAGAGGAGCCTGGTGGGCTACAGTCCATGGGGTCACAAAGAGTTGGACACAACTGAAGCGACTTAGCATGCACACATGTGAGTAAAATATTGTTCAGACGACAGTGTAGGTTTTTAAACTTCTGAGACGGTCTTCTAGTTCATTCCTGAAGGACTGAACACAGCATTTAGCATTTTACCTTACATATATTATGCACTCAATACATGAACAACCAGAATCCAGTATATTTTGAGTTGGAATATCTCACTAAGAGCAGAAAGCAGGATAGAGAAAAAGTGGGTAACAAAGAGATCATAAGAAGACTTACTTTATGATTATAATCACAAGAAATAATTTCAAGTACACAGTATCACAAAATCTGGCCACCTTAACTCATCTGTGGCATTGAGTAAGTTGGTGTTTATAGTTGTTTCTGTTTTCTTGAAAAACCATGCAGTGCAAACATAAGCCAAGCAAGGCTTTTGCAAGCATGAATATTTTCCCATATTAATGTCGTATGAAAGCTTCAAACCATGGAAATGTAATATTCAAAATTATTTGCATCTCCATTTACCTTCACTTCCATCCTTTGCAAAGAAAAAAAAAAAAAGTGTAAAAACGTGTTTCGTATTTCAGTATTTGTCAATTCTAGAGATAAACCCAGGGCCCATGAATCACTCCAATATGCAGTTCCAACATGAAACAACCAAATCCACTCCTCTCTTGAAAAAAAAAGACTATTGTTACAAGAAGTTTTAAGTTCACAGCAAAATCGAGTGGAAATTACAGAAAGTTCTCAAATACCTCTGGCTTCCATACAGCCTCCTTGACTATCAACATTCCCACCAGAGTGGTGTATTTGTTACAGTTGATGAATCTGTATTGACATATCATCATCATCCAAAGTCCACAGTTTACATTAGGGATTCACTCTTGGTGTGATAAGTTCAGTGGTTTTGACAAATATATAATGACACGTATCCACCTTTATAATATCATACAGACTATTTTCCCTGCCCTGAAAGTCCTCTGTATCCTGCCGGTTCATCCCTCCCCCCCGGGAAATCTCGCTGCACCAGTCCCGAGCATCAATCCTGGGCTGGCGATTGATTAGACACATGACAATTAACATGCCGACTAGACTCTTGAAACTACTGATCTTTTTACTGTCCCCATAGCTAACTCCCTTTTAAAGTAGCTCTGGATCACAATAATGAATACAATTGTTTGATGGCTACATATAAAACAAAAAATCACTTTTATTTCTCTGCTTGTAAAGATTGCAATAATATTGAATAGGTTAACCACTTTGAGGGGTGGTTCAGTCTTTTTTAAAATTTATTTTATGGAAGTATAGTTGATTTACGATGTTGTGTTAATTTCTGCTGTATAGCAAACTGATTCAGTTATACACATACATTCTTTTCCATATTTTTTCCATTGTGGTTTATCACATGATATTGAATATAGTTTCCTATTTTCAGGTGGTGCAGCAGTAAAAAATCGTCCTGCCAATGTAGGAGAAGCAGGAGATTCGACTTTGATCCCTGGGTTGGGAAGATCCCTTGGAGGAAGAAATGGCAACCCATTCCTGTGTTCTTGCCTGGGAAATCCCATAAACAGAGGAGCCTGGTGGGCCACAGTCCCTGAGGTTGCAAAGAGTTGGACGCAACTGAGCGACTGAGTATGCATGCATGCTATTCAGTAGGACCTTCTTGTTTGTTTATTCTCTATATAATAGTTTGCATCTGTTAATCCCAAACTCCTAACCCTTTCCTCTGGGAGGAGGATGCAGTTAGGTCTTAAACCCTCATTTCTGCTTCCAAAATCAAGACACAGTTGGTTAAGAAATTAATGTCTAGTTCAGAAATGTAAGTTTTTTTAATGAGAGAAAAATCAATCAATGTTATTAACTAAGAGGATGAAGGAGAATCACATCATTAGAGGCATAAAAGGCTTTTAACAAAGTTTAATATTCATGATAAAAGTCTTGGTAAATAAGGAATAGAACAGAACTTAATATTTTGTAAAGAATATTTATAAAGAGATTATATTAATAGCAGATTTCACATATAATGATGACATGTTGAATGTATTCCTTTTAAAATTATGTGTGAGAAAATTTCTTGCTGTCAGTTCTTTTCATCATTATATTAGAGATACTGGCCAGTAAAATTTACTACAGGAATTAAAAAAAGAACCCTTATCATTCACAGATAATATGATTATCTATGTAGAAAACTCCAGATCATTTTCAGATAAGTATTTGGAAATTCTGAATATAAAACACACAAAATGAATGCTGTTTAATCTCAGTAGTAACAGAAAAGAAAAAAAATTACAACAGCATCAAAATTTTAAAGTATTGAGGAATACTTTTCACAGAGCTTTATGGAAAGTGAGTTGCTGAATGTCATTAAAGAAGATTAAAAGATTTAAAAATGGAGAGCCGTACCATATTCATAGAAATGAACACATGTATTAGTTACCTCTTGGTGCAAAACAAATTACCCCAAACTCAGTATAAGTAACATAAAAATAAGGAGTGTAAAACCAAATATTTATTATCTCACAGTTCCTGTAGTTCAGGTACTTGGGGGGCAGATTAGCTCTGGGGTTCCAGCTCAGATCTTTTGTGGAATTGCAATAAAATGTCAGCTGGGAGAATGTAGTGATCTGGGGGCTTGACTTGGGTGAAGGAGCCACTTTCGAGCTCTCATATGTGGCAGTTGGCAGGAGGCATCGGTCCCTAACTGGCTGTTGGCTAGAGGCATCAGCTCCTCACCACACAGCTCCTTCCAGATGGCAACCTGACAGCTGGCTTCCCTGAGAGAGAGAGATCCAACAAAAAGACAGTCTAATGTCACTTCTGCTTTTTTCTATTTATTTGAAATAAGTCAGTAACTCAAACCCACACTCTGGGGAAAGAGAAATAGTTTCTATATTTTGAAGGGAATGTGAGTTTGTGGATATTTTAAACTTTCCAAAACCTCAATATTATAGAGATACCAGTTCCCTACCAATTCCTCAATAGATTCAGTGCCTTTTTACTTAAGTGTAAGTTTTGTATAGATTTCTCAGAATTTTTAAAAATGGAAACCTAAATAATATTTATACAAATATGTGTGTATGTGTGCTCAGTCATGTCTAACTCTTTGTGACCTCATGGACTGTAGCCCACCAGGCTCCTCTGTCCATGGGATTCTCCAGGCAAGAGTGCTGGAGTGGGTTGCCATTCCCTTCTCCAGAGGATCTTCCTGACCCAGGGATCGATCCTTTGTCTCCTGGATTGGCAGGTAGATTCTTTACCATCTGAGCCACCTGGGAAGCCCCTTTATACAAATATAGGTGATAAAAACGGTCAGCAGCAAACAGTAAACACAAAACTCAGGATGACGTTTAGCTCTAGAGCAGTGATTCTCAAACAGAGTGATTTCAGGTTCCAGGGGACATGTGGCAATATCTGGAAAGGTTTGTGGTTTTCTTGTCTAGGGAGGAGCTATTTGGCATTCTAACAGGTAAAAAGCCAGGGATGCTGATGGACATCATATGATACACAGAACAGCATCACAGCAAATGCTGAGGTTGAGATACCTTGGAAAAAGGAGTGGGTTTGAGCTGGGGCATGTAGGGGAAATAATAATGTTCACTTTTCTTAAATTAATGCCATGATGCAAATACGGGGATATATTTCATAATGATTTTAAAAATATGTAGCCTAAATAGTCTCTTGTGTTCACTCAGTAAGAAACACAGTCAAAAAGAAAAAAAATTTTGAATCAACAGAACTTGGAACTCAGCTAGGCTCTGAAGACTTCCTGTTTTGAACACCTGGATAAACAAGGGTACCATTTAATGCTACATTTTTCCCCTAAGGTAAAAGCCTCCCCAGAACATAGCTCTAGACCACTTAGCATTTTATTGAGATGGAAAACAGCTCTATAGTATCAATATTTTGAAGTGGACCTTAGACACACAGACTGCCTTGGTGAACTCAGACAGATTTCTGAACTTGGCAGTTTGTAAGTCACTGTCTGTCTTTTCAAATCCAGCTGGCCCTAAGTCAATGTTCTACCTCCTCTGAGGGAGGGTCAAGAGAGTAAGTTCAGCCATGAAGCAGAGACCTTGTAGCCCTGGAAACATCAAGTGAGTGGAGGCCTCCAAGATCTCATAGCTCAGACACTGGGTTAGTTGGCTTCAGCGCCCTGGCAGAACTTTCTGGCAGCCTGAGTCAGCGTCAACCATCAGACACTGGGCAGGTGAAAGCAATTCACCATGAGTCCGAAGCCCAGACCAACCAGATTCTCCTGGGGGCCGGTCTAGGGCATCTCTAGCCTCGCTCTGAACTCCCACATAAGTTCGTGGTTACCCTTGGCTTTAAATGAGTGAAAATCAAGTCTTCCATGATTAAAAACAAATGCTGTGTTTGGTGCCACAGTTGCAGAGAGTTGAAGGCCTGCTATGTGTATCTTATACCGGAATGAACTGGAGGAGACAGAATAGGAGATGGAATTTAAGGTAACATGTGATCTTTTTAACTTTTAGATTATGCTCTGACTTCCCCCTCACCATGTAGTTGAATTTTCACACGTGATAACAATATTTTTCCTCGCAGCAGATGGGCCCTGTTATGGAGACGGGTTTTGCACCTTATTTTGTCTTTCATATGTCTAAAAATTATACATAAAAACCCCAAATGTGAGCAATGCGCCTCAACTCTGCCAACCCTTTGTGTTTTTAAACAGCCAACCAGGAGGCAGTGGGGCTCTTTGAGTCTTAAAAGTGCGTAATGACCCCCATTACAGAAATGTGAAATGCTGTCCGATCTTAGAGAACCTCCATTTTGTGGGGGAAAAACTGCCCAGTACTAGCTATGTGCACAGAAGGATGACATATTGTGAGTCCAAAGGTCAAGGCAGAAAACGGCCCAACAAAGATGCAGCTCACCCACCACTAAGCCCACTTTAAACTTCTGTCATTTAAAGCATATTTTAAAGGGACCCCAACCCGAGCAGCCATGGCCTTCACCTCGTGACCCTCTCCCAGAGCTTCAGCAGAGCTCAGGGATGCTGAGTGTATGAGATTTCAGAAAGAGGGGAGGGCTCCTTTTGTCACTGAACCAGGTTCCATTTGCCTAACTTAGAGCGTGGCAAAATTCTCAGATGCCTCGGTTTGCAGCAGAGAGAGGGCTTATTCTCAAGGCAGCCAAGAGAGGAGACCAGAAAACAAGTCTCATATCCAGCTCTCTGAAGCTCAGGGGCTGGGAGCATTTATGTGGGTGTTAGTCGCTCAGTCATGTCTGCATCTCTTGCGTTGCCTACATTGGCAGCAGTGAATTCTTTTACCACTGCACCAACGCACGTCTTTAAAGTGACTGTGTTAGTCGCTCGGTTGTGTCTGCCTGTGTGTGACCCCATGGACTGTAGCCCACCAGGCTCCTCTGTCCATTGGATTTCCCAGGCGAGAACACTAGAGTGGGTTGCCATTCCCTTCTCCAGGGGATCTTCCTGACCCAGGGGCCAAACCTGGGTCTTCTTCATTGCAGGCAGATTCTTTACCATCTGAGTCACCAGGGAAGCCCGGAGCATTTATGGCATAATGAATAAAAAAAAGTAGGGTGGTTTGAGGTGTGAGGGGGCATGAGGAAAGGTCAGATAATTCTCATTGCATGCAGGGCTAACTCAACTACAAACCTCTGTACTTTCAAAGATGGAGGTGCTTAGCACCATCCAAGAGTGGAGCTTTTGTCCTTCAAATGTCTAAAGGTCACTTAGCAGACACTTGTGCATGGTCAGTTGGAGGGTTGATGTGGTCCTGTCCAGTCTTAACTAGGTCAGCTCAAAAGCACAACTGGACCCCAAGCTGCTGGAAGACAACTTCAGCAAACATCTCTTAGTTTAGGCCACATGCTGTTTGGAGGACTTGCAAATCTTTTGTTGTTGTTGTTGTTGTTCAGTTGCCCAGTGACTCTTTGTGACCCCATGGACTGCAGCATGCCAGGCTTCCCTGTCCTTCACTATCTCCTAGAATTTGCTCAAACCCATGTCCACTGAGTAGGTGATGTTATGCAACCATCTCATCCTCTGTCACCCTCTTCTCCTCCTGCCCTCAGTTTTTCCCAGCAACAATTATAACAACCTTATTAGTGCAGGCAGGTGAAATGTGATTACACATGGTTTCACATTCAGATGTAGGCATAATCCTTGGGAAAATTTGGGGGTCATATAATGATAGAGATTGAAGAGGTCTGTACCCTGAATTTGAAGGACAGCAATGTGAGGGAATGACAGCCTGGTGGAGTGAAAAACTTGTTTCCCACCAATTTTCTACCTGTGGGATCCTGAATCTTTCTTGCTACAGTTTTCTGTTTTGTGAGATGTGAGTTTTAGACCATTTCATTTCTAACACTCTATAATTCTAACAGGGTTCCCTGGTGGCTCAATGGTAAAGAATCCACCTGCAGTTCAGGAGACGTAGTTTCGATCCTTGGGTCGGGAAGATCCCCTGGAGGAGGGTACAGCAACCCACTCCAGTATTCTTGCCTGGAGAATCCCATGGACAGAGGAGCCTGGCGGGCTGCAGTCCTTGGGTTCGCAGAGTCGGACATGACTGAGCGGCTGAGCACAAGTGCAAGCATGTTTCTCACAGCTAATGAAGTTTCATCTGTCAGACTGTTCTTTTCCCCATTTCTCTCATATTTTAAACTCCATATGAAATTATAAAAATTGTATCCATAATACTTAGCCCTCTATAAATTGTGCTGTTAGCCCAGTATGGGTGAAATGGCTGAAATGAGTTTTGGCACATCCCAAATGTGGATTCCAAATGATCCATTCCAATGTGGATTATTGGTGCTTGGAGTGGCAAGTGGTGACGAAAATGGAAGAAACAAGGGGAGAGCTTGTCCTTCTTTCCTATTTAAGGTCCAGTGTGTACAGCAAATGATGGAGGAATAAAGTTATCTTTCCCATTTTCTACTTCTCTGGGAAAGACAAGACTGTGTATGTACTTTGTACTGGGTCAGGATAGTATGACCCCTGCCTCCCCAATGGGTATTTATTGTACATGTCCAGCAGGCGTAGCTGAACTGCATCACTGCTCATTAATATTAGTTATCTATTGCCACACAACAATATTACCACAAATGTAGCAACCTAAAACCATGCACATGTATTATGTCATGGCACGGCTTAGCTGGGTCCTCTGCAAGGCTGCAATCGGGATGTTGGACATGGTGGTGGCCTTATCCAACATTCAGGATTCCCTTCTCAGCTGCCTCAGTTGTTGACAGCATTCAGTTCCAGGCAGGGTGTCTGACTGAAGCCCCAGTTTCACCCCGGGCTGGACACCCAATCAATCAACCCTTTCCTCCAGTAGCTCTCACCATGGCAGCTTGTGTCTTCAAAGCCAGAAAGAAGAGAGAGGTAGAGGCCAGTAAGACGGGCCTCCACTGATGTAATCATGTATATGTAATCTCCTACCTCCTGTCACTTTTCATGCGTTGAATCTCACCTCTCTGTTAGTCAGATGCAAGTCACAGGTCCTGCCCACACTCACCCAGTGGGAACTACGCAAAGTGGGGACACCAGGAGGTGGGTATCATGAGGGCTTCCATATCAGCTACTGCCACGTTGGTCCCTGACAAGTTAATTGATTCATGTGACACACATCTGCCGGGCATTTACCATAACTTGACCCTGTGTAGGACAAAGAAGAGATGCTGTGTACTCTGCCCCTGGGAGCAGTTGATTATCTCAATAGATGCAGAGAAAGCCTTTGACAAAATTCAACATCCATTTATGATAAAAAAAAAACCCTCCAAAAAGCAGGAATAGAAGGAACATACCTCAACATAATAAAAGCTATATATGACAAACCCACAGCAAACATTATCCTCAGTGGTGAAAACACTGTTGGTGGGAATGCAAACTAGTACAGCCACTATGGAAAACAGTGTTGAGGTTCCTTAAAAAACTGCAAATAGGTCTGCTGTTCTGGCCATGGCTTTTCTTCCCATGATACGGCAGCTTGGGCTGAGCCTGTGCTGAGTGCTTTCCTCCACTTGAGGCTGCTGGGCTGGCTGGGAAGCCGTTGACCTTCAGAGTGTGGTCTCCCCACAACCTGCAAAACTTAGAGCTCCTTCTGTTTGCCACCCAGGGCAGAACTGCTTCTGTTTATCACTGACTCACTTCTCTGTAACCAGAAAGACCTCCCCAGAGTCCATTCAGTTACTTTCTTTTATTTTTTTAAGAAAATTTATTGGAGTGTAGTTGTTTCACAATGTACTTCGGGTGTGCACCAGAGTGATTCAGTTATGCATATATTCATTCTTTTTCAGATTCTTTACCCATATAGGTTATTACAGAGTATTGAGTGGAGTTCCCTGTGCTATAGTAGGTCATCATTGATTATCTATTTTATATATAGTAGTGTGTATATGTTCATCTCAAGCTCCTAATTTATCCCTCCTTCTCAAGTTTCCACTTTGGTAACTGTAACTTTACATTTGAAATCTGTGAGTCTATTTCTATTTTATAAGTTTATTTGTACCATTAAAAAAATCAGATTCCATGTATGACTGATATCATATGGTATTTGCTTTTGCCTGACTTACTTAATATGATAATCTCTAGGTCCATCTATGTTGCTGAAATGGCATTATTCCATTCTTTTTTATGGCTGAGTAATATTCCATTGTGTATATGAACCACATCTTATCTATCCATCCCTCTGTCTATGAACATTTGGGTTGTTTCCATGTCATAGCTATTGTGACTAATGCTGCTATGAATATTGGGGTATATGTATCCTTTTGGAGTATGATTTTCTCTGGAGATATGCCCAAGAGTGGGATTGCAAGAACATATGGTAACTCTATTTTTAATTTAAAGAACCTCCATACTATTTATGCTTCCCTGGTAGTTCATCTGGTAAAGAATCTGCCTGCAATGCAGGAGACACCGGTTCGATTCCTGGGTTGGGAAGATCCCCTGGAGAAGGGATAGGTTACCCACTCCAGTATTCTTGGGCTTCCCTTGTGGTTCAGCTGGTAAAGAATCCACCTGTAATGTGGGAGACCTGGGTTCGATCCCTGGGTTGGGAATATCCCCTGGAGGAGGGCATGGTTACCACTCTAGTATTCTTGCCTGGAGAATTTCCATGGAGCGAGAAGCCTGATAGGCTACAGTTCATAGGGTGACTAAGAGTCAGATATGACAGCAACTAAACACGCCATACTGTTCTCCAGGGTGGCTAGACCAATACATCCAGGTAGTGCTCATCATCTTTTCCAAAATCTCTGCTAGGATGGTGACCAAAGTGGGGAGTGGGACATGGCACTGGCCTTCGAGTCTTCTCTAGACCCAGTCCATCATTATAAATCATCTCTATCTTGGGTTAGGTTCCCAAGAGGAAGAGCCAGAGATGAGGACTCATGTAAAGGTGGTTTTGAGGAAAAACCCATCAGAAGGCAGAAGGGGATATGGGCCCAAGCTGCGGGAGTGGTGAGCAGGTGGTACCCAGCCAAGCCCCATGGAAGGAAGCTCTGGAGCCCCTGTACCTCAGAGGAGTTAGATACAGGCCAGGTGGTCTTAGGGCCTTCTTTTCCTGCATCCTTGAGTCATTGGTGAAGAGCAGATCCAAATCCAAAGTGATGTGAATTCCCTTCATGTTTTCTGCTCTCCTTTCTGTTGACTGAGTAGGTTCTGGTAGTCCCAGGGCAGTTATTTGATCAAGAGAAGTAGGTGCTACTTGTGAGGAAAAGACACCTGGGGGACCTTGTGTGCACAAAACATGGTGCAGACGTTCCAGGGGTAGGTGTCATCATCATTCCAATGAAAATCTCAAATTTCAGCATTTCGATTGATGCCTGTTTTCTTCCTGAACCCTGAAAATACCTGCCTAGGAATTGATTTCCTGACTTTTCTTATCACTCCAAAACCATATTTAAATTCCCCCCATGCATGAGTTTTAACTTGTTCTTTAGACCAGGATTTCACAATCTTTTTTTATTCAGACTTTTTTTTTATTGTTTTTGCCATACAATGTCATGATATCACCATGGGTTTACATATGCTTCCCCTCCAGAACCCCCCTCCCTTCTCCCTCCCTCCTCCCTCCCCCCAGGAAATCTCGATGCACCAGCCCCGAGCATCAATCCTGGGCTGGCGATTTATTACACATATGATAATTAACATGTTTCAATGCCATTCTCCCATATCATCCCACCCTTGCCCTCATCCACAGATTCCACGAGTCTGTTCTATACATCTGCGTTCCTTTTGCTGTCTCGCATGCTGGGTTCTCGTTACCGTCTTTCTAAATTCCATATATAGGCATTAGTATACTGTATTGTTGTTTTTCCTTCTGGCTTACTTCACTCTGGATAATGGGCTCCAGTTTCGTCCACCTGAGTAGAACTGATTCAAATGAATTTTTTTTAATGCTGAGTAATATTCCATTGTGTATATGTACCACAGCTTTCTTATCCATTTGTAAGTTGATAGACATCTAGGTTGCTTCCATGTCCTGGCTATTGTAAACAATGCAGCGATGAACACTGGGGTACACGTGGCTCTTTCAATTCTGGTTTCCTTGGTGTGTATGCCCAGCAGTGGGATTGCTGGGTCATATGGCAGGTCTATTTGCAGTTTGTTAAGGAATCTCCACACTGTTTTCCATAGTGGCTGTACTAGTTTGCATTCCCACCAACAGTGTAAGAGGGTTCCCTTTTCTCCACATCCTCTCCAGCATTTATTGCTTGTAGACTTTTGGATTACAGCCATTCTGACTGATATAAAGTGGTACCTCATTGTGGTTTTGATTTGCATTTCTCTGATAATGAGTGATATTGAGCATCTTTTCATGTGTTTGTTAGCCATTTTTATGTCTTCTTTGGAGAAATGTCTGTTAAGTTCTTTGGCCCACTTTTTGATTGGGTCGTTTATTTTTCTAGAATGGAGCTGCAGGAGTTGTTTGTATATTTTTGAGATTAATTGTTTGTCCGTTGCTTCACTGGCTATTATTATCTCCCATTCTGAAGGCTATCTTTTCACCTTGCTTATAGTTTCCTTTGTTGTGCAGAAGCTTTTAATTTTAATTAGGTCCCATTTGTTTATTCGTGCTTTTATTTCCAATATTCTGGGAGGTGGGTCATGGAAGATCCCACTTTGGTTTGTGTCAGAGAGTGTTTTGCCTATGTTATCCTCTAGGAGTTTTATAGTTTCTGGTCTTATGTTTAGATCTTTGATCCATTCTGAGTTTATCTTTGTGTATGGTGTTAGAAAGTGTTCTAGTTTCATTCTTTTACAAGTGGCTGTCCAGTTTTCCCAGCACCACTTGTTAAAGAGGTTGTCTTTACTCCATTGTATATTCTTGCCTCCTTTGTCAAAGATAAGGTGTCCATAGATGCGAGGATTTATCTCTGGGCTTTCTATTCTGTTCCATTGATCTATATTTCTGTCTTTGTGGCAGTACCATACTGTCTTAATGACTGTGGATTTGTAGTATAGCCTAAAGTCAGGTAGGTTGATTCCTCCAGTTCCATTCTTCTTTCTCAAGATTGCTTTGGCTATATGAGGTTTTTTGTATTTCCATACAAATTGTGAAATCATTTGTTCTAATTCTCTGAAAAAGACCTCTGGTAGCTTGATAGGAATTGCATTGAATCTATAGATTGCTTTGGGTAGTATACTCATTTTCACTATATTGATTCTTCCAATCCACGAACACGGCACATTTCTCCATCTATTTGTGTCCTCTTTGATTTCTTTCATCAGTGTTTTATAGTTTTCTATATACAAGTCTTTTGTTTCTTTAGGTAGAAATACTCCTAAGTACTTTATTCTTTTTGTTTTGATGGTGAATGGAATTGTTTCCTTAATTTCTCTTTCTGTTTTCTCATTGTTAGTGTATAGGAATGCCAGGGATTTCTGTGTGTTGATTTTGTATCCTGAAACTTTCCTATATTCACTGATTAGCTCTAGTAATTTTCTCGTAGAGTCTTTAGGGTTTTCAATATAGAGGATCATGTCATCTGCAAGCAGAGAGAGTTTTACTTCTTCTTTTCCAATCTGGATTACTTTAATTTCTTTATCTGCTCTGATTGCTGTGGCCAAGACTTCCAAAACTATGTTGAAAAGTAGTGGTGAGAGTGGGCACCCTTGTCTTGTTCCTGACTTCAGGGGGAATGCTTTCAGTTTTTCACCACTGAGGATAATGTTTGCTGTGGGTTTGTCATATATAGCTTTTATTATGTTGAGGTATGTTCCTTCTATTCCTGCTTTTTGGAGGGTTTTTTTTTTATCATAAATGGATGTTGAATTTTGTCAAAGGCTTTCTCTGCATCTATTGAGATAATCATGTGATTTTTATTTTTCATTTTGTTAATGTGGTGTATTACATTGATTGATTTACGAATATTGAAGAATCCTTGCATCCCTGGGATAAAGCCTACTTGATCATGATGTACGACCTTTTTAATGTGTTGTTGGATTCTGTTTGCTAGAATTTTGTTAAGGAGTTTTGCATCTATGTTCATCAGTGATATTGGCCTGTAGTTTTCGTTTTTTGTGGCATCTTTGTCGGGTTTTGGATTTAGGGTGATGGTGGCCTCGTAGAATGAGTTTGGAAGTTTACCTTCCTCTGCAATTTTCTGGAAGAGTTTGAGTAGAATAGGTGTTAGCTCTTCTCTAAATTTTTGGTAGAATTCAGCTGTGAAGCCATCTGGGCTTTTGTTTTTTGGACGATTTCTGATTACGGTTTCAATTTCCGTGCTTGTGATGGGTCTATTAATATTATCCATCTCTTCCTGGTTTAGTCTTGGAAAGTTGTACTTTTCTAGGAATTTGTCCATTTCATCCAGGTTGTCCAGTTTATTTGCATATAGTTGCTGATAATAGTCTCTTATGATCCTTTGTATTTCTGTGTTTTCTGTTGTGATCTCTCTGTTTTCATTTCTAATTCTGTTGATTTGATTCTTCTCCCTTTGTTTCTTGATGAGTCTGGCTAATGGTTTGTCAATTTTATTTATCTTCTCAAAGAACCAGCTTTTGGCTTTGTTGATTTTTGCTATGGTCTCTTTTGTTTCCTTTGCATTTATTTCTGCCCTGATCTTTAAGATATCTTTCCTTCTACTAGACCCGGGTTTCTGCATCTCTTCCATTTCTAGTTGCTTTAGGTGTAAAGTAAGGTTATTTATTTGACTTTTTTTCTTGTTTCCTGAGGTGAGCTTGTAATGCTATGAATTTCCCCCTTAGCACTGCTTTTACGGTGTCCCATAGGTTTTGGGCTGTTGTGTTTTCATTTTCATTCATTTCTATGCATAACTGAATTTCTTTTTTGATTTCTTCTGTGATTTGTTGGTTATTCAGCAGTGTGTTGTTGAGCCTCCAAATGTTGGAAGTTTTGAATGGTTTTCTCCTGTAATTGATATCTAATCTCACTGCATTGTGGTCAGAAAAGATGCTTGGAATGATTTCAATATTTTTTAATTTACCAAGGCTAGATTTATGGCCCAGGATGTGATCTATCCTGGAGAAGGTCCCGTGTGCGCTTGAGAAAAAGGTGAAATTCCTTGTTTTGGGGTGGAGTGACCTATAGATATCAATTAGGTCTAGTTGGTCTAGTGTATCATTTAAAGTTTGAGTTTCCTTGTTACTTTTCTGTTTAGTTGATCTATCCATTGGTGTGAGTGGTGTATTAAAGTCTCCCACTATTATTGTGTTGTTGTTAATTTCCCCTTTCATACTTGTTAGCATTTGCCTTACATATTGTGGTGCTCCTATGTTGGGTGCATAAATATTTATAAATGTTATTTCTTCTTCTTGGATTGATCCTTTGATCATTATGTAATGTCCATCTTTATCTCTTTTCACTGCCTTTATTTTAAAGTCTCCTTTATCTGATATGAGTATTGCCACTCCTGCTTTCTTTGGGTCTTTATTTGCATGGAATATCTTTTTCCAGCCTTTTACTTTCAGTCTATATGTGTCCCTAGGTTTGAGGTGGGTCTCTTGTAGACAACATATATAGGGGTCTTGTTTCTGTATCCATTCGGCCAATCTTTGTCTTTTGCTTGGGGCATTCAACCCATTTACATTTAAGGTAATTATTGATAAGTATGATCCTGTTGCCATTTATTTTATTGTTTTGGGTTCGAGATTATATACCCCATCCGTGTTTCCTATCTAGGAAAGATCCTTTAGCATTTGTTGGAGGGCTGGTCTGGTGTTGCTGAATTCTCTCAGCTTCTGCTTGTCTGAAAAGCTTTTGAATTCTCCTTCAAATTTGAATGAGATCCTTGCTGGGTACAGTAATCGGGGTTGTAGATTGTTTTCTTTCATGACTTTAAGTATGTTCTGCCATTCCCTTCTGGCCTGAAGCGTTTCTCTTGAGAGATCAGCTGTTATCCTTATGGGATTCCCCTTGTGCGTTATTTGTTGTTTTTCCCTCGCTGCTTTTAATATCTGCTCTTTGTGTTTGATATTTGTTAATTTGATTAATATGTATCTTGGGGTGTTCCGCTTGGGGTTCATCCTATTTGGGACCCCCTGTGTTTCTTGGACCTGAGTGGTTATTTGCTTTCCCAATTTAGGGAAATTTTCAACAATTATCTCTTCAAGACTTTTCTGATGGTCTTTCTTTTTATCTTCTTCTTCTGGGACTCCTATGATTCGAATATTGGTGCGTTTAACAGTGTCCCAGAGGTCTCTGAGATTGTCCTCATTTCTTTTAATTCTTTTTTCATTTTTCCTTTCTGTTTCGTTTATTTCTGCCATTCTGTCTTCTACCTCACTTATCCTGTCTTCTATCTCTGTTATTCTACTGTTGGTTCCCTCCAGGGTGTTTTTGATCTCATTTATTGCATTATTTATTGTATTTTGACTCTTTTTCATTTCTTCTAGGTCTTTGTTAAAGCTTACCTGCATCTTCTCGATCCTTGCCTGCAGGTTATTGAACTGCAACTCCAATTTATTTTCCAGGTTTTGGATCATTTTCACTATCATTATTCGGAATTCTTTATCAGGTAGACATCCTATCTCTTCGTCTTTTGTTTGGTCTGGAGGACATTTATTCTGTTCCTTTACCTGCTGGGTATTTCTCTGCCTTTTCATTTTGTTTATCTTGCTGTGTTGCCCCTTTATTGTGGGGGTTCCTCACTATGGGAGGGGTTGGATGTGTGTTTTGTCAAAGTTTCCTGGTTGGGCTCTTAAGCGGTTCCCTCTGCTTGTTTTGGCGTCTTCTGCTTGCTGGCCCCTTCAGTGTCTATTCAGCGCTCTGGGGTTTGCCCCGCTCCCGGCGCATGCACCTTCCCCACCCCCTCTGCTCAGGCTCTCCGTCTCTCGCCCGCCTGGTGTGGTTGGGGGCTGCGGCTTCTCCCCTTGCCCAGCCCAGCCACTCAGTTTTCTCGGCTTGCAGCTGGGCGCATCTTCTCAGGTGTGAGAAGCGCCGAATTCTGGTGGTGACTGTCCAGAGTCCCCAGAGGTCTTGGCTAGCACCCAATTCTGCCCGCAGTTTGGGAGCAGAAGCCTCGCCGGGGCGCTCTCCGGAGGGGGCTGGGCCGGTCCGCAGCCTGCAGCCGCCCAACTCTGCCCGGCTGTCTTGCATCGGACTGAGTCCTCGCTGCCCTTTGTTCTGTGCATGAGCCTGGCAGGGGGTCTTCTTCGGGAAGGCTACCCAGCGGTTTGTCTCTGGTTAGCACCCTCGGTTCGGACCCTCAGTCAGTCCCAGTCTTTCAGTCCCAGTCCTCCCCTAAGCACGCGGCCCGCCCCTCCCTGAGCAGTCCGGGCTGGCTCGTGGGGGATGGGGCACCCGGGCCGCCGCTCTGCTGAGGATTGCAGTTAGAGACGTACTCTGGGGGGCTTAATTATTTATCTGCTTCTACTCCCAGCTATTATGCTCTCTGAGATTCGCCTCAGATCCCTCAGATCTGCCAGGGAGAATGTTTCCTGGCGTTCGGAAACCTTTCTCTCTTTCTGGACTCCCCTTCCGAGATGGATCTCCGTCCCTAACTCTTTGCCTCTCTTTTTCCTTTTTTTTTTTTGGTCCTACCTTCTTTCGTTGGCAATGGGCTGCCTTTCCAGATGCCTGATGTCCTCTGCCAGCATTCAGATGTTGTTTCATGGAGTTTGCTCGGTTTTTAAATGTTCTTTTGGTGTATTTGTTGGGGAGAGTGTGGACTCCCCGTCCTTTTCCTCTGCCATCTTAGTTCCCTCCTCAGGGTTTCACAACTTTAACAGTGTTGAGATCTGAGGACACATAATTCTTTGTGGTGGGAACTATTCTGTGTGTTTGTGATATTGTGATGTATGAGAAATATGGCGCCTCCCTGGTGGTCAAGTGGTTATGACTCTGTGCTTTCACTGCCGTGGGCTCAGACTCGATTCCTGGTTGGGGAACTAAGATGCTGCAAATCCTGTGGTGTGGCCAAAAGGAAAAAAAAGAAATGCATGTTTATTTGGTCATTCAGATGACTACATTATATTTTTCATAAATATTTCACCTTCATCTACAATTCCTGATTCACAGCTCCCCAAATCCTTGGAATTTCCTGAGTGAAAAGAACAATGGGGGCATCTTTTGTTACAGTACTTGGTTACTTGTCCTCAGTTCCAGAAAACACTTCACAGCCCTAGAGGAGAATTGGTTGCCTTATTCATAATGAACCCCTTTCCACTACACCTGAGTTTCTAATAATGAAGTGACTTTTGGAAAGCTCCGAAGGAGAGGGGCTGGTAGCGAGGGCAACCAACCTTGATTAGAGGGCTGGAAATTTCAGTCCCACCCCCTGATTTCTGGGGAGGGAGATGGGCAGGAGGATAATTCAATCACGAGTGACCAGTGAGTTAATCAGTCATGCTGTTGACCTGAAAGAAACAGACTTCAGAAGTTTCTCTAGCAAAGATTGGTTTATTCAGGGTCAGCAGAAAATTGTAATTTGGAATCTGCAACCATAGCAAGGTGTGTGCAATACAAGGGAAGGAGAACACTTTATAGTAAGGAAACGGAAGTTGGGAGGGTTCTAGTAAACAAAGAACCCATGGCTTTTCATTGGCTGAGTCCTTGCCAGGAAAGGAGTCTATCTTCTTTGTGCTGGGCTCTGCTATAGTCATAGGGCATGAGACCTCCCACTCCTGGTCTCTCTTTCTTGAGGTTTCTGTTTATTAATTTTGTAGATTTCCCCCTTTTGATCAAGATCTTTCTCTGAAAGCATTGCTGAGCAAGAGTCAATTTTTCTAGATTCAGTGGCTTGTTTCCCTTCAGTTGTCAGGAAGCAGCACTTTTCCTGGGTGTAATGTCTCACACTGGAGGGAAAGTACACAGATTGGAAATGCATAAAGTTCACGTATGAGTTACATGGAAGGGTAGGAGGGAGAACGTCCACGTACTTTTTACCTGAAGTCCATATGTTATCAATATCGTGAACACAGGAGATCATATGGAACAGTATGTCACTGTCAGAATTTTGGTGGCAACCAAAATATCTGGTCCAGATATCTTGTGAAATCTGTCTCAGCAAATGTCACCTGCTTCAGTTCTGGGAAATCCTTACTTCCAGTCATCAGATGATGTGCAAATCCAGTCAGGACTTGGTACTTTCTTTTGGAGTGTCATGTGAATCTAAGAGTCCATTCCTTGGAATTTGAGGGGCGCAGAAGCTGGTTAGCAGTACTTGATAAGGGTCTTTGTGGTGAGATTGAAGAGAATTCTTCTGGTCATGTCTTTCCCAGTATACAAAATCTCCAGGTTGCAAAGTATGATGCTTAAGGTCATTTCCCAAAGGCACACTGTGGAAAAATTGCTCTTCCAAAGCATTGTTATTGACTTGTGTTTTTGAAGTGTGCTTGATTTACGATGGTGTGTTAGTTTTACTGGTTTCTCACCTAGTTTCAGGTGTACAGCAAAATGATTCAGTTTTATGTCTATATCTATAGACTTTTCCTGATTCTTTTTCCTTATATGTTATTGCAAAATACTGCGTACAGTTCCCTGTGATATAAAGTAAGTTCTTGTTTATTTTATATATATATTAGTGTGTATATGTGAATCCCAAACTCCGAATTTATCCCTCCTCCCTTTCCCCTTTGATAACCATAAGTTTGTTTTCTATGTGTGCGAGTTGATTTCTGTTTTGTAAACAAGTTAATTTGTGTCTTTTTTTTTAGACTCCACATGTAAGTGATATCATGTGATATTTGTCTGGCTTGCTTAGTCAGATAATCTCTAGGTCCATCCATGTTGCTGCAAATGGCATTACTTCATTCTTTTTTATGGCTGATAATATTCCATTATCTGTGTGTACTCAGTCTTCTTTATCCATTCATGTGTTGACTAACATTAAAGTATTGTTATTTTTAATAGACACATTTTTAAAAACTAGGCTTATTTTTAATAGGCCTTTTCAATACCAGAGTATCTCTCTCTTTTTCAATTGTGGGTCCAAAGAAGCAAGAGCCAAGTTCATTGGGCATTGTGCAACTGTGTCAAAGGGTGACAGTTTATGAGTTCCCAAAGGGGTGGATCTGAGATTTAGATAGACCATTGGCATTGCCTTTGGCCGAAGTGTTTGGAGGGCCTTGACAGATTTTGCTGGGTTGGATCTTAGTCATGCAATTACCGTGGTCAGCTAAACTGGAGGATGGAGCATGGTAAACACAGTGAAAGCATTGTAAAACCAGCCACACAGCACAGACTTGCTGAGATACTTGGCTGGTAAAAACAGGTTCCTTGATCACTATGAAATTTGAGAGCAGTTCCCCAGGTAAGGATAATCTTTTCCAAGAGGATTTTACCCACAGAAGAGGCACTAGCCTTTCTGCATGGTAGACTTCAGTCCAGCGTGAAAACATGCAGATCACAACTAAAACATGTTTAAATCCATTAGGTGGAGGGAATTGTATGAAATCCATTTGCCAGCCCTCAAAAGGTCCATTAGGCTGTTTCAAATGTCTGGGAGTGGTAAGAATAGGCTTCCCTGGGTTGTACTTTGAACAAACAAGACAAGTGAGGTAGATGCTTTTTGTGGCCTTATTAATGTTTCCCCACTATTGCTGAGTCATGAAGGCTGCCATCTTGTAGGTAGGCCAATGGTTTAATTCATGTGTGGTGGTGACAAGTGGCAGTTTTATACTCTCTGATAGGACTGGACTGTTGTTTGGTTCAATTGACAGCTTTCTCATTTTATCAAATCGATTCTTAATTTCTATGTTGTTTTTCCTTTCTGAGGCCAGTTGTTGGGCCTTTCTTGGCAGTTTTTCTAAATTATCATTTGAGGATATATCCCTTTGGACCACGACAGAGGTTTGGCTGTCATTTGTCCCTTTTTAAAAATAATTTTCTATTTATTTGTTTTTGGCTGTGCTGGGTCTCCATTGCTGCATGGGCTTTTCTTTAGTTGCGACAAGTGGGCTTCTCATTGCAGCAGCTTCTCTTGTTGCTGATCATGGGCTCAGTAGTTGTTGCATGTGGGCTTAGTTGTTCTGTGGCATGTGGAATCTTTCTGGACCAGGGATCGAACCCGTGCATTGGCAGCAGATTCTTTACCACTGAGCCACCAGGGAAGCCCCATTGATCCCTTTAAGGGCAGCGTTCCTTGCAGACATATCAGCAAGGTGCTTTCCTTTAGCTTCCAGAGTCAAGTTTCGAATGCCCTGGAATCGTAGTAGTAGCTGAACAGCAGATAAAAGTATTGCAGACAGCAATTCCTGAACATGGAGGACATTTAAAATTTTATTTCCACTAGAAGTAAGGAAACCACATTGCTCCCACAACATTCCAAAATCATGAGCTACTCTAAAAGCATACCTACTATTAGTATAAATACTGGCAGTTTTGTGTGTGTCTGCTCAGTTGCTTCAGTAGTGTCTGCCTGTGGCTCCATGGCCTGTGGCCCACCAGGCTCCTCTCTTCATGGGGATTCTCTAGGCAAGAATATTGGAGTGGATTGCCACTTCCTTCTCCAGGGGATCTTCCCAACCCAGGGATCGAACCCACATCTCCTGCATTATAGGTAGATTCTTTACTGCTGAGCCACCTGGGAAGCCTGAAATCAACTATACTTCAATCAAAAAATAATAAACGAAATTGTCTCTCTGCAAAATAAGATTTTAAGATTAACCGAAGCAAACAAATGGCTAGAGAAATATAAAGTGGCTCCTGAAGCCTCATGATCTTCTTGAGAGGTAAGAGCATGTGTGTGTATAAATGTCACATCTTCTTTATCCATTTATCTGACAATGGACATTCAGGTTGCTTCCATGTCCTAACTATTGTAAATAGTGCTGCTATAAACATTGGGGTACATGTATCATTTTTTTTAATCTTGAAATCAAAATAGCTTTTATTTATTTAAAGTATTTTTATATTGGAGTATAGCTGATTAACAATGTTGTGGTAGTTTCAGGTGGACAGAAAAGGGACTCAGCCATACATATACACATATCCATTCCCTCCGAAACTCCTACCCATGCAGGCTGCCATGTAACACTGAGCAGAGTTCCCTGTGCTCTACAGTAGGTCCTTGTTGATTAACCATTTTAAATATAGCAGTGTATACATGGCCATCCCAAACTCCCTAACTATTCCTTCTCCCCAACCTTCCCACCGGTAAATATAAATTCATTCTCTAGGTCCAAGAGTCTGTTTCTATTTTGTAAATAAGTTCATTTGTATTATTTATTTTTAGATGTTGCATTTAAGGGATGTCATATGATATTTCTCTTTGTCTGACTTACTTCAGTTGCTATAACAATCGCTAGGTCCATCCATATTGCTGCAAATGGCATTATTTCATTCATTTTCATGGCTGAGAAATATTCCATGTGGGCTTCCCAGGTGACTGAGTGGTGAAGAATCCACCTGCCAGTGCAGGAAACAAAAGAGACACGGGTTTGATCCCCTGGAGTAGGAAATGGCAACCCGCTGTAGTATTCTTGCTTGGAAAATTCCATGGACAGAGGAGCCCGGTAGGCTGCAATCCATGGGGTCACAAATAGTCAGACCCAACTGAGCGACTGAGCATACACACAATATGCCATTGTACCATATCCATTTGTCTGTCAGTGGACATTTAGGTTGCTTCCATGTCTTGGCTATTGTAAATAATGCTGCAATGAACATTGGGACATGTGTATCTTTTTGAATTAGAGTTTTCGTCTTTTCTGGATACATGCTGAGAGGCAATTTCAGATTTCTGGTAACATTGGGAAGCCTCAAAATTGAAATAAGCATTCCATTGTTTCTGGAAATTTGAACTATTTAGTCTAATTTGGTTTTAAGGAAATTAAGTTTGGGGATTTCAAAAGTTCTCAGGGCATGAGAGCTCCCTCTTGTGGTGTCCAAACTCTATTCACTTGAGATTTGTTTTATTATTACCATTGTTCAGTCCTTAAGTCATGTTCAGCTCTTTGTAACCTCATGGACAGTAGCATGCTATGCTCCCCTGTCCTTCACCATCTCCCAGAGTTTGCTCACACTCGTATCCATTGAGTTGGTGATGCTATCCAACCATCCCATCCTCTGTCACCCCCTTCTCCTGCCCTCAACCTTTCCGAGTATCAGAGTCTTTTCTAATAAGTCAGCTCTTTGCATCAGATGGCCAAAGCATTGGAGCTTAAACTTCAGTATCAGTCCTTCCAATGAATATTCAGGGTAGATTTACTTTAGGGTTGACTGGTTTGACTATTATTATTGTTATTATTTTACAACACATAGGTAATGAAAAGTGAAAGAAAGTTAAAGTTGCTCAGTCGTGTCCAACTCTTTGCAACCCCATAAACTATACAGTCCATGGAATTCTCCAGACCAGAATACTGGAGTGGGTAGCCTTTCCCTTCTCCAGGGGACCTTCCCAACCCAGAGATCTAACACAGGTCTCCCACATTGAAGGCAGGTTCTTTATTAGCTGAGCCACAAGAGAAGCCCAAGAACACTAGAGTGGGTAGCCTATCCCTTCTCCATGGTGTCTTCCTGACCCAGGAATCGAACTGGGGTCTCCTGCATTGCAGGCAGATTCTTTACCAACTGAGCTATGAGGGAAGGAAATGAAGCCTCTATTAAAAGCCTAAAAGAAAGGGGTTCAGAGAGCTTCTAGGTAAGGGGAAACAGAACACTTCCATGTTGCCATCGTTCCAGGCCCTAAACTCTACAAGGATAGAAGCTCCTTTATTCAGGAACTCACCCTATGTGGCTCTTTGTCTCTTCGTTTGGTTGTTGATTTGTATCCTTTAATATTCTTCATAATAAGTCCATAATCTAGGGAGCAGACAGGATTTCTGAGTTCTGTGAGTCATTCTACCAAATTAATTGAACCCAAGGAGAGGATTGTGGGAACCTTTGACTTACAGCCAGTTGGTAGAGGTACAGGTGACATACTGCACTTGAGATTAGCATTCTGAATTGAGGGGGTCATTGGAAACTCCACTTGGAGCTGGTCATTCAGAAGCAGCAGGTAACAACCTGAGCTTGTGGTTGGTGTTTGAAGTGGAGGGTGGTCTCATAGAACTGAGCCCTTTACTTCTGAAGTCTGATACTCTCTCTACATAGACAGTGTCAAAGTGGAGCTGGTGTCTGAGAATTTCTTGTTGATAGGGGAAGCCTACATACACACACACACACACACACACACACACACACACACACTGGAATTGGGTCCAGGAACCCCAAAGAGAACTAAAATATTTAGCAACATTCCTGGTCTCGTCCCACTAGATTCCAAAAGCTCCCTCCTAGTTGTGACAAAGATGTCCCCAGACAGTGTCAAATGTCCCCTAGGGACAAAACTGCCCCTGGTGGAGGACCCTTGCTTTCGACAGAAAACCCCACTGAAGCTGTACTCATGGCTCTATAAGGGGTCAGGTTGTTCAGTCCCTCAGTCCTGTCTGACTCTTTGTGACCCAGTGGATCACAGCACACCAGGCTTCCCTGTCCTTCACCGTCTCCTGGAGCATGCTCAAACTCACGTCCATTGAGTTGGTGATGCCATCCAACCATCTCATCCTCTGTCGCCCCCTTCTCCTCCCGCCCTCAAATTTTCCCCAAATCAGGGTCTTTTCCAATGAGTCGGCTCTTTGCCTCAGGTGGCCAAAGTATTGGAGCTTTAGCTTCAGCATCAGTCCTTCCAGTGAATATTCAGGACTGATTTCCTTTAGGATGGACAGATTTCATCTCCTTGTTGTCCAAGGGACCCTCAGGAGTCTTCTCTAGCACCACACTTTGAAAGCATCAGTTCTTCACTCTCAGCTTTCTTTATGGTCCAACTCTCATATCCATACATGACTACTGGAAAAACCATAGCTTTGACTAGACAGACCTGTGTCGGCAAAGTGATATCTCTGCTTTTTAATATGCTGTCTAAGTTGGTCATAGCTTTTCTTCCAAGGAGGAAATGTGTTTTAATTTCATGGCTGCAATCACCAGAATTGACTTTTTTGAATAATTGTATTAGAGAAGACTCTTGAGAGTCCCCTGGACTGCAAAGAGATCAAACCAGTCAATCATAAAGGAAATCAGTCCTGAATATTCATTGGAAGGACTGATGCTGAAGCTGAAGCTCTAGTACTTTGGCCACCTGATGCAAAGAGCTGACTCTTTGGAAAAGACCCTGATGCTGGGAAAGATTGAAGGTGGGAGGAGAAGGGGATGACAGAGGATGAGATGGCTGGATGGCATCACCGACTCAATGGACATGAGTTTGAGCAAGCTCTGGCAGTTGGTGATGGATAGGGAAGCCTGATGTGCTGCAGTCCATGAGGTCGCAAAGAGTTGGACATGACTGAGCTACTGAACTTAGCACCATAGGGAGCTTGAGGATAGGGACTAGCAAGTTAGAGGTCAAGCAGTGTCTGTCAAATATCATGAGAAAGATCTTAAAAATCAAGCTCAAGTGGACCAAAAAAAAAAGCCAAATATAAAGACACTACTTTGGAGTGGCTGTCAGGGAAACATAGGACTCTAGTCCATGAAAAAATCTGGGTCAGACCATTTCTTATGAAAGGTCCACTGATCGCAGGTTTAGCTGTTAGCTCTTCTCACATGCTTCCCTCAAAGGTCTCCATTTTCGTCCTGAACAGGGCTCATAGGTCGAGTCCATATCCAGGCTCAGTAACCATTTATGTCATTTTTGTTGTATCTCTGGTCACTTTCATCACTAGATGAAATTACTACAGTGTTCGTGGCCAGTGTTGGCAAATCACAGTTTTTGCAGTTCTTATTTCCAGAACCTTGTCATCCCCACAACTTTAATAAAGTCCAACATTTTTTCCCCACATTCTCCCAGATACACTTAAAAAGCAGGCAGAACAGTGTACTTAATGATGCAAATCTCCAACTTTGCAAGCAAAGAGAAACCATTTCCTTACTAGACATGTTCAAGAAAAGTGAATCCTTTCTTCATCTCCCCCACCCCCCACACTTGGAGGCAGTGCCTTTATCAATGGCTTAGCCAGATGCCCTTTAAATGAAGCGCACACTGAGAAAAGCCTCTCCTGTGAAAGAAAATTTCATCACCATCCAATGTGGCTGAGAGCTCCCTTTTTTCTGAAGTCTGCAAAGCTGAATTTCCAAAGAGCCACCAGATTTGGAGGTGCAGGAGGGGGCGAGACAGGAGGTGTTTCTCCCTTGGTATGGACTGGGGTTGGCATCCTTCCAAGGCCTTCCTCATGCCCAGATGCTGGAAAATTAAAGCCGGACACCACGTCAGATTTGCATCCCCTCTGCTGGGGACTCAGGTCAATTCTGGATGGGTGCTTTCTACTTCCTGTTTAAACTCCTTTCGTCTCATTTCTGGGCATCTAGTTGCACTTGCTTCTTCCAGGCAATGTTTGAGGTAAACACCTGGTGTTTTATTTGAATAGCTAGAACCCAGTCCTCTTCATCAGTCCTGCATTTGGCCTCGCCAGCTGGAAAACATGTTTGCTCACGTTGCATTTTTTCCATACAGGAAATCCTCCGGGGAATTCAGGGTCCATGTGGTACCTTTGAAGTACCACAAGCAATTTTCTCTTTCCTATGTTTCCTCTGTGTTTTGTTACATTATTTTAATTGATGTACTTTTTTCTGATGTATTATATTTAGAAAGCTTGAAAGATGATGTGCTTTGCATCCATTGTCTCTTATGATGAAATTTCTCTGCAGAAACCCAACACCTCAATTTTCATTCTGCTCATTATCCCTGGTGCTGGGTGACAATGATGCCAAACAATGCCATGTGCGCTGTGCAGGAAAATCACTCAGACACCCCATCTCTCACATCCCTGCCCCAGAGCTGGAAATCCATAACTCAGATTTGTTTCAAGTTTAGCAACTCTAATATTTGCAGTACATATTTCCTTCCTTTACGTGTCTTACATGCCCAGTGAAGCCTTTGATGATATAAATTTCTATGTACATTCATATACAAACGTTTGTGGGTAGAAACCAACTTATTATTATTTAATGACAAATGGGCATCCTAGCTCTGAAAAGGTTGACCCAATTAGCATCTAATTTAAATCCAAGGAAGGTAAAGAGAAATACCAATCCTGCTATCACGCATTTTTATATTGGCTTAAATTTCATTTCACAGAAAGTTCTTGGAACTTAGACACTGATGTTTTTCTTTCTTTTTCCTGCATCCATCACTGAAAGTGAAAGTGTTAGTTGCTCAGTCATGTCTGATTCTTTGTGACCCCATGGACTATAGCCCACAAAGCTCCTCTGTCCATGGGATTTCCTAGGCAAGAATACTGGAGTGTGTTGCTGTTCCCTTCTCCAGGGGATCTTCCTGACCTCAGGATTGATCCCAGGTTTCCCACATTGCAGGCAGATTCTTTACCATCTCAGCCACCAGGGAAGCCATCATGGTTGGAAATAAGACATGTCCAGGAAAAACTGTAGGATTCTCTCTGCTTTGCTACTTGCTCCAGAGAAGGAAAGTCAGAAAGGCCCCCTTCCTTTCCCATGAATGTTTAAATCCAACCAATTCACAAGTCTTTGGAAGTCATTTTAAGAATAAAAGCACATATTTATTTGAAACATCATAATTTAATCTGAAAGAGAACAGCAAAGAGATATAGCATTGAATTCTATTTTAGAAATAATAGGTAGAAAAGTGGATAAAAATAATTCTTTTTAGGCTATCTTGAGAATTTCTTTTGGAATTTCCAAAAGTTGCCTTTTTTATTCTTCCTTTTTTGCACAAGGAATACATTACTCCCTTTTTCTTTTCCCACTTCCTTTCCCCCCTTTAATATTTAAATTGGGCTTAAATGAAGCCAGAAGCATGCATTTCTCGATAAAAGCTCCAAATAATGAATTTATGATGATCCTCTCTCTGCTTAAGTGGTCAGGAAGTCTCTGACCTTTGCAAGGGTGAAATTGCTTTTTTTGTTGTTGTTGTTGTTGTCGTTGTTGTTCTGTTAAGTGAATCGCAAGCCAGAGGCCTGATCAGCCAATTTATGTTTGATTTTATCTCAAGCATGTCAGGGTTGATTCATCTAACCCAGATGAGGGTGAGAGAGAGGCAGGGAATTGCTGAAATTGGAACAAATAAGAGTTGTTTTCAGGCTGAACGATACACAAAATCCATAAAGAATTCTCAGATATATTTTCAGTAAAATGAATGAGCTTCAGAATTTGGTGCAATGGGTTTGCTATGAAATAACGTTTGCACTGCACAGCACAAAAGGTCCTGGAATTGATGAGACGGATGCACGTGGGTGGCTGCATGTGTGCCTGCACGCTCAGTCATGTCTGACTCTTTGCAACCCCGTGGACTGGAGCCCGCTGGGCTCCTCTCTCCATGGGATTCTCCAGGCAAGAACAGTGGAGTGGGTTGCCATGCCCTCCTCCAGGGGATCTTCCCAACCCAGGGATTAAACCTGGGTTGATCTTTACTATCAGGCAGGCAGATTCTTTACTACCAAGCCACCTGGGAAGCCTGGTTTTATGTATATCATGCCCCAAACAGCCACTTTCAAGTGCATGTTTTAAGAATAAGTGCATCTGGCTCCATCTTATACAGTAGAAATCTATACGTTTAAGGGGAATACTAGTCATACGTTGTTGTGCAGTTGCTCAGTCATGTCCGACTCTGCAACTCCATGGACTGCAGCATGCCAGGCTTCCCTGTCCTTCACCATCTCTCTGAGTTTTCTCAAACTCATGTCCATTGAGTCAGTGATGCAATCCCACCACCTCATCCTCTGTCGTCCCCTTCTCCTCCCACCTTCAATCTTTCCCAGCATCAGGGTCTTTTCCAATGAGTCAGCTCTTCACATCAGGTGGCCAAAGTATTGGAACTTCAGTTTCAACATCAGTCCTTCCAATGAATATTCAGGGTTATGAGAAAAGGTAAAAGTTTTTTTCATTTTCTGTAGAAATCCTCTGCTGCAATATTTGTTGTAAAACCCATGTCCACTGAGGCTCTGGTCCATCATTTTGTGCCATTTTTAGGGTAGGTCGGCTCAAGTATTCCACTGGGGACCCTTCTCTGCAGCCAAGAATTTATCAGCTCTTGGTTCCACTGGTCCACACAGCTTCTCTCCGCACCACAGCCCCAGCCTACCCTTCTGTTTAGTTGTCAAGAAGCAGAATGGTTCCAGGGACATCCATCAACATCACTGGTCAAAGCCAGGTTGTAGGTTGAGTGTGTCTGGGAATTCTCACAAGAGTAAAATAAGGAAGTAAGAGCATCAGGGTCACTGGTGGGGAGGGAGGATGGAGGAAGGAAACTGATGAGAGAGTGTGACTCATGGCGACCCAGGCTGTGTTTTTGCTGGCAACACCATTGTTCCTTTTCCCTCTGCTACAGCATCAACCCACCACCCTGCCCAGTGTGCTGTGCAGAGGAGTAGGATCGAAGTTCATGTGTTCCCAAGTGGGCTGATGAGTTTTAATCAATACATTCGTTGCCATCCAAATCTATTTTGCAAGTAAAATGCTTTTATTTAGCCAAAGAGATCCGTGTCTATTATTGATTTCACCCAGGCTGGTTCAGTTTTTCAGTGACTTCAGTGCATCCTTCATTTATGAAAATATAGCTATTAAATAACTGAGAGAGATCAGTTTTGAAACTTCCAGCCTGGTTCTGCAACCAACATTTTGGTATAAGTAAGGCTGAATTCTCATGTTTCCTTCTTCCAGGGAATTTGGAGCCTAGAAAAGCCCCGTTTCTGCAGGAATGTGATGGAGAACATGCAGGGAATAATTGGTTCCATTCATTTTAAAATTCCTTATGAAACCATGAGGAATTAATTCATATTCAAAGAGAGCTGAACAAAGCCTCAAAGGAAGCCATTGTGTTTTCACAGGTTTCTTGGAGGCGTTTGGTGAGAGGTGTAACTAGCAGTGTCTTCTCAACGCTGCCTATACAAATGTGTATATATGTGATGTTTGAGTACATTTACACCTGTGGTTCTCAGCCATGGTTGCATATCATAATTTCACTTCCAAGAATGATTAAGTGCTAATAGGATTGAGTCTACTGCCCTAACAAGTGGTCCCCAAATCTCATGGCTTACTACAACCAAGACTTAGTTCTTGGTCACAATCTGTATTCCTTGTGGGTCTCCCATGGCCCTGCTCCCTCTTGTGTTCCCTGTGACACCAAGGTGACAGAATATCTCTAGATGGAATACTGCCAGTTGTCATGGAGGAAAGAGAAGAGAGCCTGGCAAAGTGCCAACTGGCTCTTGCCACCAATGCTCAAATTTCACTGACCAAGGGAGATACATGGTCCAGGTTAACATGGGTTCTAGGAAGTATGATTCTCCCCAGGGAGCCACAGTGCATGTTTGTGAATAATAAGACCATCTCTCACAGGAACACTGAAGGGAAGTAAATTCTTAATCGGCCTCAGATCTGTTAACACATTATTGGCTGGGGGATTTTTGCAGAAACTAATGCCTGTGGCTGGCAATTTGTCATGTAATACTCCATGAAATACTCCAGTCAATAATGTTTGGGTAACAAAAGACATATTAATACATCTCTGGTCAATAAGTTGTTATCTAAGAGTTTCAGGGTAGGACCTGAGAAACTGTATTTTTAAAAGTTCTCTGGCAAGTATGATGAGTAAGAAAGGCTGGAAAACACTGACTTACATGAGAAAAGCCTGTGTCGGGCCATTGTGGAAATGGTCATCAGTTCTTGGATTTGTTATCTGAAAAATAACAGATTTAGTGCATGTTTTATCCTTACATCCACTTTTGCTTTATTGGCTATGCCAAAGCCTTTGACCGTGTGGATCACAACAAACTGGAAAATTCTTCAAGAGATGGGAATAGCAGACCACCTGACCTGCCTCCTGAGAAATCTGTATGCAGGTCAAGAAGCAACAGTTAGAACTGGACATGGAACAACAGACTAGTTCCAAATAGAGAAAGGAGTATGTCAAGGCTGTATGTTGTCACCCTGCTTATTTAACTTATATGCAGAGTACATCATGAGAAATGCCAGGCTGCACAAGCTGGAATCAAGATTGCTGGAAGAAATATCAATAACGTCAGATATGCAGATGACACCACCCTTATGGCAGAAAGCAAAGAAGAACTAAAGAGTCTCTTGATGAAAGTGAAAGAGGAGAGTGAAAAAGTTGGCTTAAAACTCAACATTGAGAAAACTAAGATCATGGCATCTGGTCCCATCATTTCACAGCAAATAGATGGGGAAACAGTGGAAACAGTGAGAGACTTTATTTTGGGGGGCTCCAAAATCACTGCAGATGGTGACTGCAGCCATTAAATTAAAAGACACTTGCTCCTTGGAAGAAACGCTTTGACCAAGTTCAACAGCATATTAAAAAGCAGAGACATTACTTTGCCAATAAAGGTCTGTCTAGTCAAGGCTATGGTTTTCCAGTAGTCATGAATGGATGTGAGACTCAGACTATAAAGAAAGCTGAGTGCAGAAGAATTGATGCTTTTGAACTGTGGTCTTGGAGAAGACGTTTGAGAGTCTCTTGGACTGCAAAGATATCATCAAACCAGTCAATCCTAAAGGCAATCAGTCCTGAATATTCATTGGAAGGACTGATGCTGAAGTTGAAGCTCCAATACTTTGGCCACCTGATGCGAAGAACCAACTCATTGGAAAAGACCCTGATGCTAGGAAAGATTGAAGGCAGGAGGACAAGGGGACGACAGAGGATGAGATGATTGGATGGCATCACCGACTCGATGGACATGAATTTGAGTAAGCTCTGGGAGTTGGTGATGGACAGGGAAGCCTGGCATGCTGCAGTCCATGGGGTCGCAAAGAGTCAGACATGACTGAGTGACTGAACTGAATTGAACTTATCCTTTACATATCAAATAGTTAAATAATTAAGATAACTGAAATTTCAGAAAATTGCCTTTTTTAAAAAATTTTTGAATATCCTTTCTTGATAGGACAGGCAATATAGAAGCTGATATTGGCTTCATGGAACATTGTGATTTATTTGACCATAAGGGCACCCTCTGGTTATAACGTGTAGGAGACATTCACAGGTCATGGAAGAGATAGCATGTAAGTGTAAAAAAAAAAATAGTTGTAATCCAGTGAGGTTCTGTCTGAGAGCTTTGGCCTCAGACATACTCAGAGGTGTTTTTTCCGGTTTGGTGCTAATGTTATAGTGGTGTTTGTGCCACCTGTGGAGGTGAAATGAATTGTGTGCTCGTAGAGATCAAAATGGTGTGTGTGCGTGCATGCATGTGCCCTCCATTGTGTCTGACTCTGTGCGACACCATGAACTGTAACCCACCAGGCTCCTCCATCCATGGGCTTCTCCAATGCAAAGAACCCTGGATTCAGATTTCAACCACACCCTTGAGGTCAACCCTAAAGACTGACCTGTGCTGTCTCCTATGACAGTGTTTTCTTTTACTCTGTGTGCGAGACATTTCTGTCTACTGTGCAAGGCTCATTGTGGCAGGCTCCCTAGTATCCATTCTCCCCCATTCCATTGGGTAGGAACTATCAGCATGCACTGATGAGTCCACTCCAAGCATCAGCGTGGAGCTCCGATTAGATGAAGCCCAGTCTCAGTCCCCTGGCCTCAGTCACTGGTGTAGCAAATCCCACCAAAGCCAGAGTAGGGCAATTCCCAACCACAGGGATGTATTTAAACATTCTCCCATCAAAATGAAGCTGAAGAGTTTTGCTGAGAATCCAGGGAGAGAGTTGGTCTGGTGTCAGTGAGCTGTCAGTGTGTCTGGGAGTATGTTTGCCCACCTGCTCTGCCTCGCCTGTTAGAGATGACCAGAAGCTTCTTTCACAGCTTCATCAGCCTTGTGGGTCGAAGCAGGAGGCAGGCTCTCTGTGGCTTTCTCCTGCTAATGGTACGGGCTGACTTTGCTATGAGACAACAGGTGTGAGGAGCAGTCAGAGTCCTTCAGTCTCCTAGACTGGCCTAGGTTTTGAACCTGTAGCATTTTAGGCAGGGAGGAGGGGAAGGAGGAGGATTAGCAGGGCCCTCAGATGGTATGACACTAGCCTGTTAATCTGAGGAAGCCCCAGACCAATGCCTTTGACCATGGAAGTGTCTTATCCCCAAGTGCCTATAGAACTAAGTCATTCTAGATATGGGAGAATGGCATTGAAACATGTTAATTATCATATGTCTAATCAATCGCCAGCCCAGGTTTGATGCTCGGGGCTGGTGCATCGAGATTTCCCGGGGGGAGGGAGGAGGGAGGGGGGTTCTGGAGGGGAAGCATATGTAAACCCATGGTGATATCATGTCATTGTATGGCAAAACTAATTTAAAAAAAAGTCATTCCAGAGCTCATGCACACCTGTGTGTTCTGATTCTCTAGTTACTCCTGATAGGAGATGCTGTGTACTGAGAGCAATCTGGCCCAGGGCACCATCGTCTCTTATCAAAACTCCTCTGGTGGCCCTAAATACTGTCTCCATTTTTGGACAGGAGTCCATGCATGCACATGCTCAATCGTGTCTGATTCTTTGTGACCCTGTGGACGGTAGCCCACCAGGCTCCTCTGTCCATGGAATTCTCCAGGCAAGAATACTGGCATGGGTAGCCATTCCCTCGTCCAGTGGATCTTCCTGACCTAGGGATTGAACCTGGGTCTGAGCCACCATGGAAGAACTGAGGAAGCCTGGTAGGTCAACATCAATCCTTTCGAGTGTCTTTACCTGGTACCAGCATCCTGACACTATGGTCAACCTAGGTAGTCTATCCTGGCCCAGTTCACTGATTGATCTGCCCTTTTGTATCTGAGACTACATAGGTCCTAGGGCTTCCCTGTGGGTCAGATGCTAAAGAATCTACCTGCAATGCAGGAGACCCGGGTTCAATCCCTGGGTTGGGAAAATCCCCTGGAGAAGGGAATGGAACTGAATCTTGCCTGGAGAATCACATGGACAGAGGACCATGGTGGGCTATAGTCCATGGGGTCGCAGAGTCAGACATTACTGAGTGACTGACATACAGGTCCTGTGAGTTCACACACCCAGCTGGGCATTGATCTCCACCTCTGTGTGTACTATTTTCTAGTTTGTTCTGTCATTGCATTTTATGATGAGGTCAGTCATTCTCAAATAATCTCTTGATGCACCTCAAAGTCCTAAGTTACTCATAAGGTTATAAATAGCCTTATACTTATAAGATAGCATATATTGATATCTGAGCTTGATGAGCCTTATTGATTTTTAGAGTCAAGATAATTGGCACTCAGATAGCTCATGGAGAATAAACATAGTGTGGCTTTATCCCAGCTTATGTCACTTTGGGAACATTCAGGTTCCTGTAGGGTAGACCAGTAGTTCCCAACTTAGGATGGTTTTATTCTCCCAGGGGATATTTGGAGTCTGGAGACATTTTTTATTTTCATAACTTTTGGGAGGGTACTGGTGACATCTGGTAGAGGCCAAGGATACTGCTAATAAACATTCAGGGTACAACTCAATCTCCCTCAACAAAGAATTGTCCAGCTCAGAAAGTTAGCAGTGTCAGGACCAGTGAACCCCAGCATAGATCACACGATTTTGATGCTGGTAAGGTCGAGCATAACATAGAAGCAGTTACTTTCTTTTCGATGTTATGTGATGAATAAATGGACTCTCTGATCTCAGTCAACTTACTTGGTAGAAAATACAAGTCTATGTGCTGGTAGGGAGAGAGAATAGAAATATGGAAAGGAGCAGAGTGGAGAGGCAGTTTATAATTTGTAGAAGACAAAAAAAATTCACTGAATTAGGGAACTGACAATTCTCCCTCCTCCATGGAAATGAAAGCAGTCAGTTGCTCCAAGAAGTGGCTGCTGGAGGAATGGGGAGAGAACCCAGCCAAAGCCTCAGGCTCATGATATTTAATTTTTCTGGAGCTGAAAATGGCCATGAGCAAGTGTGACCTCAAAATCAATGGTGAGAATCTTCAGGTTACATGCACCCCAGCTGAAAAGTCAGGTCATTATATAGGATGACATATCTGGGATTTTTTGAAGCTCCTTTAAGATTTACATACACAACTATTATAATCTCTATTGGAGGTCTTCCTGAAACACAGAGACTCGTTGCTTCTTTCTGGATTTTTCTATAGGTACTTCAATGGGTTAGAAGAACAGTAAAATGTGGCTCAGCATGGGCAAGCAGAAATAGCTTGAAGGATTAGTGGCAGAGAAGGGCAAATGTGTGGGAATAAACAATCAGGCATGTGGTAGCCAGCCTGTGCAGTGGGCAGCAGTGCAGGATTGTTAGAAGTGTCTTGGCCGAGGCCCCCAGGGTGAATGAGCTGCACGAGACCAGGGCCCTGGGGAGGGGTGACAAAAGCTGGCAGCAGGAAAGCAGACTTCCTTCATGTTGCAGGAGCTGAAGGGCTTCTCCTGCCCAGGCAACTGCAGGCAGGCCATCTTGTCAGATACTATGAAACGTACCCACTCAAACAGCTGAAGACAGTGTGACATTTTTAGTGTCAGAAATGCTCAGCCTTTGGACTTTTTTTTTTCCATTTGTATTTCTTCCTTTTTGATACAACAGTTTTTGAGTTACATATTGGAAGTCCTCATTTTCATGCACTGTAACAGTTTCCTTCATTGGAAAGGTCTCTGGACTTTTCATCTTTGTTCCTTGTGGAGGTCTTTGGCCCAGAATAGGTACCTATTAAGTCCCGAATGAAAGAAAGCACCTAGTTATCCATGAACATCTTGTTGGGGATTATTTCAGCATCCTTGACTCTGTCTCACAACTAGTATGACCCTGGAATGCTAGCAGGGCTTCATTCAGTGAAAGCAGGACAAAAGTCATACCAGCTTGGAGGCTGGGCAGGTCTTTAATAAGAGGAGGAGACACATCAGGGAAGCCTGTGTCTGCAGGGCTTGCTATTTGTGACTCAGCTTATTGTTTTGTACATTAGCCTCCAGAGAAGCAAGATATGTTGAAATTTCTGTGTTACAGTGAAATTTTTTTTAATTTTAAAATTGAAATTTAGTTGATTTACAGTATCTTGTTTCAGGTGTACAACTCAGCAATTCAGTTACAGGTTATTACAAAATACTGAGTAGAATTTCCTGTGCTATACAGTAGGTCCTTGTTGGTTATCCATTTTACATATAGTTGTGTGTATATGTTAATCCCATCCTCCTAATTTATCTCACCTCTACTCCCCTTTCCCCTTTGGTAACCATAAGTTTGTTTTCTATGTCTGTGCGTCTCTTTCCATTTTGTAAAGAAGTTCATATGTATCTTTTTTTTTAGATTCCATCTATAAATGATATCATGTGATATTTGTTTTTGCCTGGCTTGCTTCACTTAGTAAGGTAATCTCTAGGTGCATTCATGTTGTTGCAAATGGCATTATTTCATTCTTTTTATGGTTGAGTAATATTCCATTGTATATATGTACCACATCTTCATTATCCATTCATCTATTGATGGGTATGCAGGTTGCTCCCATATCTTGGCTATTGTGAACAGGGCTGCTGAAGTACAGATTTAAACCAAACTTAAAATAAGGCTAGGATGTGTGATCAGACCTGGAGGTCTCCTTTCTGTCAGAGCATCTGCAGTAACTTTCATCATGTAATAAAAAATTTTGTGTCTTCAAACACTTCCTCATGCAAATTGAAACAACCTTTTGGGAGGACCATTTCACAGGTATCAGCAGCTTTAAAAGTGTAAAAGTGTTTTTATTGTTTCGTTTGCACGAGTGGTTGCTCGTCTAGGAATTCAGCCTAGGGAAAAAAAGGAAGTTCATAAAGGTGTATCATCAAAGAATGACATTGAAGCACTGAACACTGGGAAAAGACAAATCTAAAGGCCTTTTAAAAATTGGCTAAATTGGTTAAAGAAGTCATGTGCCTTCCTTAGAAGTAATGGCTGTGAGACATGTAAACAGTAAACACATCTTCAAGACCAATCAATGGTGTGAGGCACTTTTCATTTAAGTTTTAGTAATGGGGTATCTTATAAAATGGTATCTTTAATAAATCCGAATTTTTGTGTAAACATTGGAGGCCATGAAATATGCATAGATAAGTGATTACTGGTGCTTCCCTTTAGGTGATAAGAGAATGCTTTTTTTATTTTTTGTATTTTTGTATAGTCACTTTGTGTTTTCTTATTTTATTTTATTATTCTTTTTTTTAAAATTTTCTTTATTGTGTTGGTTTTGCCATACGTTGACATGAATCCGCCATGGGTATACATATGCTCCCTCTCCAGAACCCCCCTCCCTCCTCCCTCCTGATTCTCTTACCCTGGGTCATCCCGGTGCACCAGCCCTGAGCATCAAACCTGGGCTGGCGATTGATTTCACATATGATAATTAATATGTTTCAATGCCATTCTCCCATATCATCCCACCCTTGCCCTCTTCCACTTTGTGTTTTTTTAAAACCCAATGTGAGTTACAGGAGTTAGAAAAAAATTCTTTCAGAAGTCAACTTTACCTCTTTGCTATTGGTTATAAGATTCACAAACTATAGTAGTCTCCTGCCCATTCCAGAGTGATTAGGTAAGGAAATCTATGGGAATGTCATTTACTGTCCCAACAGCTCAATGACATAGGTACTATGATTATCCCTATTTTATGTATGGGGATGCTAAATTTAGAGAAGTTAAGTAATTTTCCTATTACATATACCAAAAAAGTGGCCAAGTTGGGAATCTGAGCCAGGTCTACAAAGCCAGGTACACAATACTCAACTCACACTCACTTTAGAAAATGATCATTTAAGTATGAAGTTTCTAATAACTACCTGTCAATATGGCATCAGATCAGTTCAGTTGCTCAGTGGTGTCCAACTCTTAGTGACCCCATGGACTGCAGCAAGCTAGGCTTCCCTGTCCATCACCAACTCCCAGAGCTTACTCACACTCATGTCCATTGAACTGATGATGCCATCCAACCATCTCATCCTCTGTCGTCCCCTTCTCCTCCCACCTTCAATCTTTCCCAGCATCAGAGTCTTTTCCAATGAGTCAGCTCTTTGCATCAGGTGGCCGAAGTATGGCATGTGTCGTAATAAATGCAGTGAAAGAACGTTAACCATAGAAACAAGCCCTTGAATTTGCAGACAGGTCTTCACAAGTCAGCTAATCCAGCAGTGCAGGGAGACATGTAGTTCTGCCTGCAGCCAAAAGCTATTTTCATGAATATGAAAAATGGGACATGAACTTTTGGTTATCTCCTAATCAGTGTAGGGTGGTTTATGCTCCAGGACTGTCTTAGTCTGCAAGGACTACTATATAATGAAATGCTATAAACCAGGGAACTTTGACAACAGACATTTATTTCTGACATCTCTGGAGGCTGGAAGTTTGATAGCAAGGTGCCAGCCAGATAGGTTTCATCCCGAGATCTCTTCTCTTTGCTTCTAGGTAACTGTCTTATTGCTGTTTGTTCATTTGACTTATTCTTTGTGCATAAGGGGAGAGAGAGATCTCTTCATGTCCTTTTTTTTCAATATTTCTTTAATTTTTGTCTTTCTTTTTCTTTTTATTATTTTTTTATTGTAACAAATTCAAGAAAGACATTTTTCTTTACATTATTGTCTTGCTTCTGCCATACATTGACATGAATCTGCCATGAATATACCTGTATTCCCCTTCCAGAACCCCTCTCCCACCTCCCTCCCAATTCCATCCCTCTGGATCATCCCAGTACACCAGCCCTGAGCACCCTGTATCAAGCATCAAACCTGGGCTGGCGATTCATTTCACACGTGATAATTTACATGTTTCAATGCCATTCTCCCATATCATCCCACCCTTGCCCTCTCCCATAGAATCCAAAAGACTCTTCAATACATCTGCATCTCTTTTGCTGTCTCACATACAGGGTTATCATTACCATCTTTCTAAATTCCATATATATGCATTAGTATACTGTATTGTTGTTTTTCCTTCTGGCTTACTTCACTCTGGATAATAGGCTCCAGTTTCGTCCACCTCATTAGAAGCAAATCAAATGTATTCTTTTTAATGGCTGAGTAATATTCCATTGTGTATATGTACCACAGCTTCCTTATCCATTTGCCTGCTAATGGACATCTAGGTTGCTTCCATGTCCTGGCTATTGTAAACAATGCAGCGATGAACATTGGGGTACACGTGTCTCTTTCAATTCTGGTTTCCTCGGTGTGCATGCCCAACAGTGGGATTGCTGGGTCATATGGCAGGTCTATTTGCAGCTTTTTAAGGAACCTCCACACTGTTTTCCATAGTGGCTGTACTAGTTTGCATTCCCACCAACAGTGTAAGAGGGTTCCCTTCTCTCCACATCCTCTCCAGCATTTATTGCTTGTAGACTTTTGGATGGCAGCCATTCTGACTGGTGGAAAGTGGTACCTCATTGTGGTTTTGATTTGCATTTCTCTGATAATGAGTGATGTTGAGCATCTTTTCATGTGTTTGTTAGCCATTTTTATGTCTTCTTTGGAGAAATGTCTGTTTAGTTCTTTGGCCCATTTTTTGATTGGGTCATTTATTTTTCTGGAATGGAGCTGCAGGAGTTGCTTGTATATTTTTCAGATTAATTATTTGTCCATTGCTTCATTTGCTATTATTTTCTCCCACTCTGAAGGCTGCCTTTTCACCTTGCTTTTAGTGTCCTTTGTTGTGCAGAAGCTTTTCATTTTAATTAGGTCCCATTTGTTTATTCGTGCTTTTATTTCCAGTATTCTGAGAGGTGGGTCATAGAGGATCCTGCTTTGGTTTATGTCAGAGAGTGTTTTGCCTATGTTTTCCTCTAGGAGTTTTATAGTTTCTGGTCTTATGTTTAGATCTTTGATCCATTTTGAGTTTATTTTTGTGTATGGTGTTAGAAAGTGTTCTAGTTTCATTCTTTTACAAGTGGCTGTCCAGTTTCCCAAGCACCACTTGTTAAAGAGATTGTCTTTTCTCCATTGTATATTCTTGCCTCCTTTGTCAAAGATAAGGTGTCGATAGATGTGTGGATTTATCTCTGGGCTTTCTATTTTGTTCCATTGATCTATATTTCTGTCTTTGTGTCAGTACCATACTGTCTTGATGACTGTGGCTTTGTAGTATAGCCTAAATTTAGGTAGGTTGACTCCCCCAGTTCCATTCTTCTTTCTCCAGACTGCTTTGGCTATTCGAGGTTTTTTGTATTTCCATACAAATTGTGAAATTATTTGTTCTAGTTCTCTGAGAAAGACCATTGGTAGCTCGATAGGAATTGCATTGAATCTATAGATTGCTCTGGGTAGAATATTCATTTTCACTATATTGATTCTTCCAATCCATGAACACGGTGTATTTCTCCATCTATTTGTGTCCTCTTTGATTTCTTTCATCAGTGTTTTATAGTTTTCAGTATATAGGTCTTTTGTTTATTTAGGTAGATATACTCCTAAATATTTTATTCTTTCTGTTTCGATGGTGAATGGATTTGTTTCCTTAATTTCTCTTTCTGTTTTCTCATTGTTAGTGTATAGGAATGCAAGGGGTTTCTGTGTGTTGATTTTATATCCTGCAACTTTCCTATATTCACTGATTACCTCTAGTAATTTTCTGGTGGAATCTTTAGGGTTTTCTATTTAGAGGATCATGTCATCTGCAAACAGAGAGAGTTTTACTTCTTTTCCAATCTGGATTCCTTTTATTTCTTTATCTGATCTGATTGCTGTGGCCAAGACTTCCAAAACTATGTTGAAAAGTAGTGGTGAGAGTGGGCACCCTTGTCTTGTTCCTGACTTCAGGGGGAATGCTTCCAGTTTTTCACCATTGAGGATAATGTTTGCTGTGGGTTTGTCATATATAGCTTTTATTATGTTGAGGTATGTTCCTTCTATTCCTGCTTTTTGGAGGGTTTTTATCATAAATGGATGTTGAATTTTGTCAAAGGCTTTCTCTGCATCTATTGAGATAATCATGTGGTTTTTATTTTTCAATTTGTTAATGTGGTGTATTACATTGATTGATTTGCAAATATTGAAGAATCCTTGCATCCCAGGGATAAAGCCCACTTAGTTATGATGTATGATCTCTTCATGTCCTTTTAAGGCCACCAATCCTATTGGATTAGGGCCCCACTCTTATGACCTCATTTAACTTTCATTACCTTCTTACAGGCCCTGTGTTCAAAGAAAGTCACATCAGGAGTGAAGGCTTCAACATGTAAGTTTTGAGTGTGTGGGGGGCATACAATTCAGCTTGTAGTAGTGATGGATCAGAGGTCTTATGTTTTGGTCCTTCCCAGGCTGGCTGGCAAAATTTAGCTGTCATAACTTGGGCTGCTATAGTAAAATTACCATAGATTTGGTGGTTTAAACAGCAGAAATATACCTTTCAAAGTTCTGGAGACTGAGAAGTCCAAGATCAAGGTGCCGGCAGATTCAGTGTCTGGTGGTAGCCCACTTCCTAGTTCATACATGCTTGTCTTTTTGCTGTGACCTCACATGGCCTGAGGAGTGAGAGAGTTCCCTGGGAGTCTCCTTTATAAAGGCATTAATTACATTCATGAAGGCTCTACCCTCATGACCTAAACACCTCCCAACAACTCCAAATACCATCACAGTGGGAATTAGGGTTTTGACATGAATTTTGGGAGGACACTAACATTCAATGTATAGCACTAACCTTGGCCTTCCCATGACTTCCCCTCACTTTACAATTTGTAGCTAAAAAAACCAAAAACCCAAGACTGTGCATTATCTCTGCAGGGCCCAATGCAGCAAATGCTCTTTTTAAAATTTACTGAAGATTTAGAAAAAAATAATCAGTTTCGATATTCCCACAAATGAAGATCACATTGCAGTGTTTGAAGACAGTATAAAACTGCTGCCTAATGTTCATGCATAGAGTTGCTGTTGTTTGTGCAATTTTGGAGAGCAGAACAACAAAGAGGAAAGTGTCACAAAAAGCTACAAAAAACCTAGGCTCTCAAAAGACCTCTTCTTCAAACTCAGGCAAATGATGTGTTTTTTATATGCAAATCCCTACTCTTATGCCCTGAAAGCTATTTAGAATGGAAATGAAAGGTGTGGCTTTTCAAGGAAAGTGTCTTGTTGTAGCAGGCCATGAACACCTCATTTATGGAATTTTCTAATATTTTCCAAGAACTGAGGCGGGGGACATGAATGAGAGCAAACTCTGGGAGATAGTGGAGGCCTGGGAAGCCTGCTGTGCTGCAGTCCATGGGGTTGCAAAGGGTCAGATATGACTTAAAACTGAACTACTCCAAGAACCAAGCTGCAAAGTGTTTATTGTATCCTGTCTCTGAATAATAAGCAAACTCTTCCTTCATCTTTTTTGCGGTGGACTTATGGGCAAACTCTACAACTGGTGACATTTCTTCCCAAGCCTGTAAAGTATTACCAGCATCTAAGTCATTTGGATGAGAGCTAGTTGGAATCCAGCTATGTTCCCCTGGAAACAGACTCTGAGCCCACAGTTTGAACATCAGTAGTTTGCTTGGGAAGTTATCTCAGGACACTGTTGGGGGAGGGAGAGAAGGGAAGTAATACAGAGAATTACTGAATATAGAGTTTGATATCAAGTAGATCATCACTGGGCCTCCGTGTTGGCTTAGTGGCAAATAATCCCTGGATCTGGAAGATCCCCTGAAGAAGGGAATGGCAACCCACTGCAGTTCTCTTGCCTGAAGGGTCCCATTGAGAGGAGAAGTGTGGTGGGCTGCAGTCCATGGGGTTGCAAAAAAGTCAAACATGACTGAGTGGCTAAACAACAACAGCAAGATCATCACTGCAGGCAACTGCGGCTTGATCCTGCTGGGTACTCCAAACAACTGGATAGAACACAGGCACGGTCACAGTTATCCCACTTGAGGTGTTGATACACCAGCTCCTTTGGTTGAGGCTGCTCCCAAGGATGTAAATTTCCCAGTTTGTTCTAATTTTGATTGCTGTCCCCCAACAACAATATTATGTCTGGCAGTGAGAGAATGTTCTCAGGCGAGAAATAAAGCTGGTCTTGGCAGTGGGGAGTTGGCTGGCATTCACTGAAGTGCTGAGTGAGGGGCCATGTGTGAGGTGCCCACAGCACCTGCTACAGATTCCTTTGCCAAAGTAGTATTTGGATCCAAAACGTCTTTTCTCCTGTGGTTCCATGAAGCTAGGAAGCATACCTAGAAAACTTGAGGGCTGTTTTAAAAATGATGAAATGGTATGATCACACTTGAGAGTAGTTTGTCTAGAAATGAGAGGCATATACTCTGTGTGTGTGCTCACTCAGTCATGTCTGACTCTTTGCGACCCCATGGACTGTAGCCCACCAGGCTCCCCTGTCCATGGGATTCTCCAGGCAAGAATGCTGGAGCATGTCACCATTTCATTCTGCAGGGGATCTTTTTGACTCAGGGATGAAACCTGGTCTCTTGTGTCTCCTACACTGGCAGGTGGATTCTTTACCAGGGCACCACCAGGAAAGCCCCAAGGTGGCTATTTCCCATCATATCCTATTTCCCATCATTTGTCTCCTAGTTCAGAGAAAGAGCCTCATGTGTAAAAAGATGGAAGGGGAGAAAATGTTTCTTGCAGCAGTTCTGGTAAAGGGGAAAAAATGGAAATAACACATATGTCCTTCAATAGGAAAGTTGAATGCAAAAAGGACGCTGTCAAATGATGGATCTAGAATATCATGTCTATACTGTTTTAAGCTTGAAAAACAGCTTTATAGATCATTTATGAATACCTACCCATGCTGGAAAAGCATAAGACATACATGGGAATGATAAACACCCAGTTTATTGGCAGCTCCTTCTTAGAGAGAAAGAAGCAGATGGGATGATGGAAGAGGAACACGGGAGCCTTGAATCTCATCCAAAACTATTGAGCTTTTTAAGAAGAATTATTTGAAGTAAATATGGCAAACATCGAAGGTTTGACAAAATTTTCTAGTAGGTACATGGATTTTTTTAGAATATCCTCTCTATGTTTGTGTATATCTGAAACATTTCCTACTAAGAAAACAAAGTCACAACAAACAGAAAAAGATGGTTTTTGTAGCATTCATATCTTTGCCATATTTTTCAGAAAAAAATCATAAAATCAAGTGGTAGAATTTGGATTTTTTTTCCTGCAGTGAAATTTCAGTTGGCATTTTTGAACTTCCTGTTTTCAATTTTGAACTTTTTACTTTCAATTTTGAATTTTCTAGTTCTAAGTTTGCATTCCAAAGCTGGGCCTGCTGTGTGATGCTGCTCGCTTAAGAAATCTACTGACTTCCTTTCCCTTCCCAAATTTTGGGACCAAGAAATGGAGCTCCTGCAATGAGATGCCTGGAACACCAAACAGAAAACACAGGCCCTGAGCAAGAGAAAGAGAGGGACTTGCTGATTTTAGAGACTTAGATTCAGAAATTTTGTATATTTGAATGTGCAGTAAATTCCTGTCAAAACACAACCATCTGTGACATTTGAAACTTTTGGGTGTAAAGCAATAAAACAAAGAGCCTGTGGATTTTTTGCTGGTTACCTGCCGACGTTAGGAGGTAGGTTGCAAGGACGATGAATCAGCACTGGCTGGCCCAGTGTTTCTCGGACAGCCTGGCTTCCAGATTTTCCAACCTCCCTCTCTGTCTGGGCTGAAAACAGCCTTAGGCAAAACCAAGAAAAAAGTCAGGTTTGTCTAGGGCACTCCCTCTTCTGCATTTCCCTGTAAGGCCAACCACAAGAAGACAAAGCCTTTTAAAAATAGATCATATATTCACATGGTTTGAAATATAAGAAGTACAAAAGTATTTGCAATGCTAAAATCTCCCTCTTACATTCCTTCTCCAGGAACCAGGTCTTCAACCTGGCGACAGCTGACACCAATAGAATGTTTTATGTACCCTTCCAGTAATAGTTTATGGCTCTGTAAGCAAATGTGTGAATTTGTATTTTGTAAAAAAGCATAAAATGTACATGATTCTACCCCTTACATTTTGCACTTCTTGAACATATATCTTGGATATTGCCTCACATAAGTGTATTAAAATGTTCTCATTTGTAAAAATAACATATAATGTCCTATTATATGGATGTACTATAATTTATTGAAATAGTTCCCTGTTAATAGGCATATGTTTTTTCAAGCGTTTGCTTATTACAAGTCATGGTGCAGTGAATATGCGTCCCATCCTCCAGTAAATGTAGAATAAATTCCTGAAAATAGGATTTCTGGATCAAGAGGTATATGTGTTTATAATTATGACAGAAATGGCTAGATTGCTCTCCCTAAAAGTACCAGTTTTCTACTCTCATCAGCAACGTACAGGAGTGCTCATTTCCCCAAATTCTCACCAACAGTTTGTTAAACTTATATTTGCTGACTTAATATGTGAGAAATGGCATTTCAATGTGCATTTAACTTGCATTTCTTTTTATTATTTTATACTTGCAGAAAGTCATTTTCAACATGGGAAATTTGCCTTCCATGGTGCTAGAAGCTCTTAAAAGCTCTGATGGTATAACACACCCAGATTCTGGAGAAATTGCAAAGTATTTTTTTCTGACTACCCAATAAAGGGAAGGAAAATTGTGAAGGAAAGATGGTGGTAATAATAATAAAAACAAGCATGATCAAACAAGGCAGGAAACTAACAAGTTTTAGGGCTGCCTTTGATACGAATGCCATTGTTATGGCAGATAGGGTTGAATGAGGGGAAAAATTGGGTACTAAATCTTGAGCTTCTAGAAAATGGAGGAGCTGGCCCTGAAATTCCTGCACTGAGCCAGGACCCTAGGAGGGGGCTTTGGGTGAAGGATAACGTCTCAAAGATATTAAGAATGATGGTGATGACTGTGAGTCCTCCTTTGTTAATCTGCAGCCGCAGAACTGATGCCACTTACCTTCTGATGTTCAAGTTTATGTCAGTCCTGAATGTGGATACATTAAAGTAGTTCCAGATAAGTAGCTCCTGGAGTCCATCAAAAGCCACAACAAGTCTTTGCTAGAGGAAATAACAGTAAATATGAGCTCACCATAAAAAACTTACTAAATACATGAGGAGACAGCCAATATGAGTGAGTCAACAAAAGCAACTAGAAGATGTGGACTATCAGAACCTAAGACAGTAGGATGATCAGATAAAGATCAATATACCTATGAAATATCTACAGGCAGAATAACAACAAGCAAGGAGCAGGAAGCAAGAACAAATATCTAAGCAGACTTTCAAAAGAACCAAATTGAAATTCCAGAAATGAAAAAAAATACATTGTAATTAGAAACTCTGGTTACATGCATGCAGAGGTAGTAAAACTATAGGTAAAAGTGGGAAGCAACTGCAGGATGGGGTAGGTATTTCCTGTAGTGGGGAAGGAGCAGCAGTAGGATCAAATAGTCATATGTGGAGATTTCTGGAGTACTCATAATGGCTTAATTCTTGACCTGGGTGGAAGTTGCACAGATGTTTGACTTATGGTTATATAATTTGATGAATTTTGCTTTACACACTGCTATAGACTGAATGTTAGTGTTTCCTCAAAAATTGTATATGGAAATCTAATGCACAATGTAAAGGTATTAAGACATATGACCTTTGGGAAGGTAATTCTGTTATGAGGTCAGAGCCCTCGTGAATGGGATTAATGCTCTTATTAAAACAAGAAGATGCCAGAGAACCCCCTTGCCCCTTCAGCCATGTGAGGAAACAGCAAAAAGACAACCATCTATGAACTGGACTTCCAGCCTCCAGAACTGTGAGGAAATACATTTCTGTTGCGTATAAGCCACCAGTCTATGGTATTTTTGTGGTAGCAACCCAAACGAACTGACACACAGTTTTCGGGTATATGTGTGGTATTTCACAATAAAACTGACCAAATTATATTTAAACAGCAGATTAGACATAGATGAATAAAGACATAGTGAAATTGAATAAAAACTGAAGAAATTACCCAGAATGAACCAGTGAATAATAAAGGACTAGAACAGACATGAAAAAGAGAAGGGCTAATATATATCTAATTGAAGTTCCATAAAGAGAAAAGCTGCAAAGAGTTTTACATTTTTTTGTATTTGTATTTTTCCCTCAAATTTTAATCTAGTACCATGCCAATTTATTGATTAATCTTTTTTTTTTCATTGGATTACGAGGTCATTTTTGTTAGATACTGAAATTCTTGGGTATGTTTGGGTCTCTTTCTGGACTTTCTATTCTGACTCAGTGATCTTTTTGTATTTCAATGCTAAACCCTATTTAAGGTGTTATGGCTTTATAATGTGTTTTAATATATCATGGGGCTAGTCCTCCTTTATTATTCTGTTTTGTTTTTCAAGAGATTTTCAGGTTATTTTTCTTATTTAGTTTTTGACATCAACTGTAGCTCTATTAAAAATACTGGCCTTCCTATTGAGGCAGTTTTATATTTTGGTTTTAATCAAGGACATAGACATCTTCAGTTGTCTATTCAAAATTTATTTATTGTACACCCACTATGTGCCTTCAGTATTCTGGGTGCAGGGATAAAATGGTGAACAAAATAGAAAAAAAAATGCCCTTGAGGACATTACATTTTAGGTGGGGATAGAGGCAGTAAATAAGAAAAATGAAGTAAAATATATAGTATGATAAATAGCAATAGATGCTAGGGAGGAGATGTAAAATCAAAATGAGTTACTGGGGTATGGGGAAGTGGGTTGTCATTTTAGGAAAAATGGCCAGAGATGGCTTCAGTGTGAAGATGCACTGGAGAGAGACCTGAAGGACTGAGGGAGTAAGCCATGTGGGTATTTAGAAGGAACATTCCAGGCAGAGGAAATAGCCAGTGCAAAGATCTGAAGCTTTAGAGTCTCTGGAGCATTCAAGAAAAAGCAAGGCAGCGGTGTGGCTGGAGCAGAACAAACAAGGGTGAGAGGGGTCGAGCAGATGCAGAGAGAGAACAGGGTCTGCAGTGTTCAAGGACTGGTAGTGGTTTGAAGGACCCCGAGTCTCATTCAAAACCTGAGCTGCAAAGGAGTCTGGAAAGGTTTTCAGCTTTCTAGCCTCAATGTTATAGAAAGCCATGATGGTGGTTTAGTCACTAAGTCATGTCTGATTGTTGCGACCTCATGGACTGTAGCCCACCAGGCTCCTCTGTCCATTGGATTCTCCAGGCAAGATTACTGGAGTGGGTTGCCGTTTCCTTCTCCAGGGGATCTTCCTGACCCAGGAATCAAACCCAGGTCTCCTGCATTGCAGGCAGATTCATTACTGCCTGAGCTACCAGGGAAGCCCAAACAATAGAAAGCTGTGCTGGAAGTCAAATGGAGTGAGTGTTGGAGAGACACATTTTGGCACCTGCCCTACTCCAGTGTGTGGTGGGTGATGGTGGTGGTGGTGGTGGTGAGATGGTTGTTTAAAATATAAGATCTACTTTAAATCAAGTTTAGTAATTTTCATGTACAAATAGCCTACATAAGAAGTGCAAGGTGACCAGGGAAACTGTTTGCACTTTATACCAACATTCAGAAAACTAAGATCATGGCATCTGATCCCATCACTTTATGGGAAATAGATGGGGAAACAGTGGGAACAGTGTCAGCCTTTATTTTTTAGGCTCCAAAATCACTGCAGATGGTGATTGCAGCCATGAAATTAAAATACGCTTACTCCTTGGAAGGAAAGCTATGACCAACCTAGATAGCATATTAAAA
>ML663462.1:471084-639485 GCA_007570785.1 Antilocapra americana
AAAGTCCATCTAGTCAGGGCTATGGTTTTTCCAGTAGTCATGTATGGATGTGAGAGTTGGACAGTGAAGAAAGCTGAGCACTGAAGAATTGATGCTTTTGAACTGTGGTTTTGAGAAGACTCTTGAGAGTCCCTTGGACTGCAAGGAGATCAAACCAGTCCATCCTAAAGGAGATCAGTCCTGAGTGTTCATTGGAAGGACTGATGTTGAAGCTGAAACTCCAATACTTTGGCCACCTCATGTGAAGAGTTGACTCATTGGAAAAGACCCTGATTCTGGGAAGTATTGAGGGCAGGAGAAGGGGATGACAGAGGATGAGATGGCTGGAGGGCATCACTGACTCGATGGTCATGGGTTTGGGTGGACTCCGGGAGTTGGTGATGGACAGGGAGGCCTGATGTGCTGAAGTTCATGGGGTCACAAAGAGTCGGACATGACTGAGCGACTGAACTGACTGACTGATGTGTGAACAGGAACAAACTATGACTCATGAGTTGGGGAAGGGTGATGAGAAAGGGGGAAGGGGGATGAGTCGGTTTATCACAACTCTGGGTCAATTGTCCTAGTGACCAAATGGGGCTACAGATGCAAGTTAATTATTCAATTACATACTTGATTTACAATGTTGTGTTAATTTCTGCTATACAGCAAAGTGATTCAGTTATACATGTATACATTCTTTTTTATATTCATCATTATAATTTATCCCAGAATATTGAATATAGTTCCCTGTGTTATACAGTAGGACCTTATTATTTATCCATCCTATATGTAATAGTTTGATCTGCTAATCCCAGACTCCCAATCCATCTCTTCCCCACCTCACCTCCCCCTTGGCAACTGCAAGTGTGTTTTATACATGTGTGAGTCTGTTTCTATTCCTTGATTAATTCGTTTGTGTCATATTTTAGATTCCACACAGAAGTGACATCATATTGTGTTTGTCTTTCTCTTTCTTATTTACTCCACTTGGTATGATAATGTCTAGGTCTATCCACGTTGCTGCAAATGACATTATTTCATTCTTTTTGTGGCTGAGTAATATTCCATTGTATATATGTACCACATCTTATTTATCCATTCATCTGTTGATGGACACTTAAGTTGTTTTCATGTCTTGGTTATTGTGAATAGTGCTGCTGTGAACATAAGGGCACATGTATCTTTTTGAATTAGAGTGTTGTTCAGGTACATGCCCAGGAGCGGGATTGCTGGATCATATGAATTACCAAAATTTATATTTTCATTAATGTGTGTTGATTATTGTAGGGGATAACATGCATCATATTTGTGGCTCCACAACATATTTTTCAAAACCTTTCTATCCTTGGAGAAAGGCACAGGTTACAAGTTTTCAATCTAGTTACAAGTTGTGCTGGTTTGCCTGGGACTGAGGGTTTTCCTGGGATGTAGGACTTTAATTGCTAAACCAGAAAATTCCTGCCCAGGTTGGGATTAGTTGGTCACTCTTGGTCTTATCTTCCTAGATGTAGAATCAGAGCTCAAATTCTCAGGTTCTTTTGGGGCTCGGGTGTGTCATGTAACAAAAGCTCTGCCATTTAGAATTTCAGAAACCACTGAAGACATGGATTCAGAGCTGAGCTGGAAGGAAATGAACTTGCAGCAAGCTTCCATCTTGCTGGCAGGGCTGACTGACACTCGTGCTGGCTGACTTTCAGGACTGGGGGCAGTGGCTGCAAGATTGAGTTTGTGGTGCAGAAGAGCCAGAGGCTAGAAGCACCATCATTTGCAGTCAAGCTGCAGTCCTGGCACTGGGGCTTGGTGGTGGCAACAGTAAAGCAACAGTGGTATCTCCCCCCAAATCAGGCTAATTCACAGCATGGTTTTGGCATTTTTCCTGGAAGCTACACCTTACATTCATTTCTTCAGCCCTCCTGATGATTCCAGAGCTACTGAATATCTTTCAATAAGCCCTTTTCCTACTTAACCTCACCTCACTGGAGAATGGATTCCATTGTTTGCTAGTCAGAATCCTGACCAATAAAATTTGAGTACTTCATATATGTGATGATGGATATAGCTCTTTTTTAAGAGCTTTTTTTTCACTGCTTTTTTCCCACTTGACTTTTTTTTTTGGATGGGTAGATATTTGGAGGGAGAGGTGAGATAAGCCACTCAAGGGAGATTCTGCCATAATTTCATACTCTTGACATTTGTCAAATCTCTGGCACTATAGGTGGAATCACTCATTCTTCTTTGTTCCTTTTTTGGCTTTGTTCCTTTTTCATACCCTTGTGCTTCTTTGGGTTTGCTAAGGAAATAGGTATATGCTGTTATGATATAGAGTGAAAGAATATGGTGAATATGGAAGAAGGGTGTTTCTTTTCATTGCTTTAATTTTCCCCCATGTTTAATGTATTTAGCACTTTAAATATTATAATTTGAAAAGTTTTTTTGGGGGACTCATTTTCCTAAGCATGTGTTAGTTGCCCAGTCATGTCCAACTCTCTGCAACCCCAGGGACTGTAGCCCACCAGGCTCCCCTGTCCATGGGATTCTCCAGGCAAGAATACTGGAGTGGGTAGCCCTTCCCTTCTCCAGGGGATCTTCCTGACCCAGGGATTGAACCTAGGTCTCCTGCACTGCAGGCAGATTCTTTACTGTCTGAGCCACCAGGGATGGCAAGCCAAGTTTTATATTTTTTAAACTGAGCTTTTAATTTTGGAATAATTTTCAATTTATAGAAAAATTACAAAATCAGTACAGAGAGTTCCTATATGCCCTTCACCCAGCTACCCCTCATGTTAATATCTGCATGATCAGGACATGGCTCTTATACTCCATGGCACCTAAATCATAAAGAAACGTTGGACCTTGAAATACCACATGCTTTCAGTACCCTGAGAGCAGCTTCTCATAAATAAATACAGGATATTAAAAAAAAACCTTTTTATTTTATATTGGAGTATACCTTTTATTTTATATTGGAGTATAGCTGATTAACATTGTTGGGATAGTTTCAGGTGAACACCAAAGGGACTCAGCCATACATATACATGTATCCATTCTCCCCCAGACTCCCCTCCCATCCAGGCTGCCACATAACACTGAACAGAGTTCCTCGTTTTGTGCAGTATGTCCTTGTTGGTTCTCCATGTTAAATACAGCAGTGTGTCCATGGCCATCCCAAACTCCCTTCCCCCCATCCTTCCCCCTGGGAACCATAGGTTATTATAGAGTATTGAGAAGAGTTCCCTGTGCTGTCCAGCAGGTCCTTGTTGGTTACCCAAGTTAAATACAGCAGTGTGTCCACGTCCATCCCAAACTCTGCAAATACTCCTTCCCTCTACCCTTCCTCCCAGTAACCATAAGTTCATTCAAGCACAGGGCGTTTGGATTCCTACCAGTGTCTTCCTTTATTCTTTGCATCCAGTCTTGCCATATATTTTGATGTGGAAGCCTCTTCTTCTAGTGGGCTTTGCTCCATGTAGACCTTGTTCTGGCCTTGCTGTTTGTCATTAGCACCACTGTCCTTGGATGGTGTGTGATGATCACAGGTAGAACTCCATGAGCCACACAAGGATACTGTTGGTTGGAGGTAGGCCCATTATCAGTGTAAACTCAGCATTTCAGCATCTAGTTTACAGAGCCTGGGCAAAAGGGGGAGCTGGCAGTAAAGGCTTGGGACAGTCCCCCTGGAGTTACAGGCCACCATGGCTTATCCAACACTATCACACTTGAAAAGCTCTTGTTCAGATGTAGATTCTGATTCAGCAGATTTGGGGGATCTGAGATTCTGCATTTCTTTCAAGCTCCCAGTGGTGCTCATACTGCTGATCCACAGACCACACTTCAAGTAGGATGGCCATGGAGACCATGTATTTCATAGGTGATGCCATGGTTGGTACTGACCCCAAGGTCAGAATTTTGTGGCAATCAAAGTGTCAGCATCTTTCTTGTAAGGTGAATTTGCATCACAGGCTTGACTATTTCTCTTTGTATAGGAAGTATAGTATAGCATATGTTATATAGTATACTATAGCATAGTATATCCCTGCTACTGTATAGAGCAGTTTCTGATAACAGGTAAATATTTAAAAAATTGGGGGAAGGGATAGTTAGGGAGTTTGGGATGGACATGGACACACTGCTGTATTTAACATGGATAACCAACAGGGACCTGCTGTACAGCACAGGGAACTCTGCTCAATGTTATGTAGCAGCCTGGGTAGGAGGGGGATTTGGGGGAGAATGGATCAGTTTGGTTGCTCAGTTGTGTCTTGACTCTTTGTGACCCCATGGACTGCAGCACTCCAGGCCTCCCTGTCCATCACCAACTCCCGGAGTTTACTCAAACTATTGTCCATTGAGTCGGTGATGCCATCCAACCACCTCATCCTCTGCCATCCCCTTCTTCTCCCACCTTTAATCTTTCCCAGCATCAGGGTCTTTTCAAATGAGTCAGATCTTTGCATCAAGTGGCCAAAGTATTGGAGTTTCAGAGAATGGATACATGTATATATACGGTTGAGTTGCTTCCCTCTCCACCTGAAATTATCACAACAGTGTTTGTTAATCAGCTACACCTCAATACAAAATAAAAAGTTTAAAAAAAGGTAATAGATTAAGATGACCATTTAAGTTCAGACTGTAAGATCCTAGACAGGAAGAAAACTAACATTTCTAGAGACTTCACTGTGGGACTTGGGAGAAGTTGGATACTTTTCTGGGTTTGTTGAATGTCAGAGTTGAAAATATCCTCCATAGTGGCACACACCACATTAAGGATAAAATGTGCACTGGAATGAATTATTTTGTAGAATCTAACTTGACATTTCATAGAAGATTGTCTTGTGCTTTGTTAAGACTCAGTATCCATTTATTTAAGGAATCCATGACCCTGTGACAGTAGGGCAGAGAGGGAGAATGTGGTATTTGAGGATATTTATAAATCAGATCAGTTCTCAACTGTGGTCAAAAGAATTGACCTTACTACTGTTTTAGAATTTCCAGAGCAGATTAAAAATTTGAGTAAGATCTGCTCATTAGATTTACAATAGAATTTGCTACCCATGATGTAAAAATGTGACTTGAGATTAGGAGTTAAAGAATAATTTTATATCAGAGCTACTATAAATCTTCTGTGACTATGTGCACTTTATTCTAGAGGACCAAATTATAAAACCATATGGAACATTTCTATTTTTTTGTAAGCTATTAAATACCAAACCAAGAAAGCTGGAATCTATGTTGAAAAAGCAAGTCAAAAGCTACCAGACATGCTGAAGGCTACAATTCTTTAAAAAATTCCTACCTGTTAAGTCTCTCTCCTACCTGGGCAAAGGAGAATATTCTCAAACTATAAACTCCTTGAATGCTAGGAGAGTTGAGAGGTGAATGTGTGCTTGAGGGTAACTTGAGTGCAGTTATAATCATATTGGATAATCATAAAGGAGTCTGTGTGGATTTATGTTATCCAGAAAATCAGTGGGCTTCTGGCCATGGGCTGCAAGTGAGGAGACACCCTGGAGGGATTATCCACTCTGCTGAACTGACCTCTGAGCTGTATGCATGTCATTTGTAGGAAAAGAGCTATAGGGTGGAAAAGTCCAGTTTCTCTTTTCCACTCACTGTTCAAAGCCCACAGTGGATTTCTTTTGGTGATTAGGGCATACCCCAGATTCTGCTCTATTAGAGAATTAAACTGATGGCTAATTGAGTAATAATAGAATGCAATATAGAATTATATGTATGCAGTATTTTATGTATTAGTTTCCTACTTCTGTGTAACAACTTACCACAAACTTAGGGGCTTCACAAAGCTACCATCAAGGTACCAACCAGACTGCATTCTCCTCAGAGGCTTGACTGGGGAAGGTTCTGATTCTGTGCTCTCTCAGGTCGTTGTAGACTTTGTTTCCTTGTGGTTGTAGAACTGACATCCCTGTGTCTTCCTGGCTCGGTTGGAGGCTACTGTAATGTCCTGGAGCTTGCCTGCAGTGTTCTTCTGTGTGACTCTTTTCATGGGTAGTTCACATGTGTGTGTGCTCCCTGAAGGCCAGTGGGAAAGTGTATTCCCTAGTCTGCTAAGACAGTTCAGTTCAGTTGCTCAGTCATGTCTGACTCTTCACAACTCCATGAATTGCAGCACACCAGGCCTCCCTGTCCGTCACCAACTCCCGGAGTCCACCCAAACTCATGTCCATCAAGTCAGTGATGCCATCCAGCCATGTCATCCTCTGTCATCCCCTTCTGCCCCCAGTCCTTCCCAGCATCAGGGTCTTTTCCAGTGAGTCAGCTCTTTGTATGAGGTAGCCAAAGTATTGGAGTTTCAGCTTCAACATCAGTCCTTCCAATGAACACCCGGGACTGATCTCCTTTAGGATGGACTGGTTGGATCTCCTTGCAGTCCAAGGGACTCTCAAGAGTCTTCTCCAACACCACAGTTCAAAAGCATCAATTCTTCTGTGCTCAACTCTCATTCTCTTTCTTCACTGTCCAACTCTCACATCCATACATGACCACTGGAAAAACTATAGCCTTGACTAGATGGACCTTTGTTGACAAAGTAATGTCTCTGCTTTTAAATATGCTATCTAGGTTGGTCATAACTTTCCTTCCAAGGAGTAAGTGTCTTTCAATTTTATGGCTGCAATCACCATCTGCAGTGATTTTGGAGTCCCCCAAAATAAAGTGAGCCACTATTTCCACAGAGTATTCTATAATTTAACCATCAGTGTGACATCCTGTCACCTTTGACATATCCTCTTGGTTGGAAACAAATCACAGCTTGTATTCACACTCAAAAGGAGGGAATAATACAACACTATGACTCCTTGGAAATCACCTTAGGGTGTGTCTAGCATAAATAGTGAGAAATGGGAGAAAATATGGGACTCTGAATTACTATTTTTGTTTGAGTGCTTCTGCTTCATATCCTATGGTGCCTCATTTACCATTGAGTGCCTGTTTCATAGCAGATGTGGCAGGAAATGAGGGACACTGATCCTTCTGGAATAGGCCCCCTTTAGCTCTCTTCTCTGAGATGAATGCTGAGGGCAACACCAAAGGAATTAAAGGGAAGATGTTTTCTGTGCTGCCTCCCAAATGAAACTCTGAAAAGTGACAAGATCTATGAAATTATAAGAAAACTTCAAAATCATAAGCTGCTAATGCCACAGCTTTCATCACATCAGTGATTAAGTGAATCATTCTATTAGTGTCGGAAGAATTTTTAAAAATTATTATTAAAGGTGACACATAAAATTTTCTTCTACTGAATGCAATTCCTATCAAGCTACCAGAGGTATTTTTCAGAGAATTAGAACAAATAATTTCACAATTTGTATGGAAATACAAAAACCCTCGAATATCCAAAGCAGTCTTGAGAAAGAAGAATTGAACTGGAGGAATCAACCTACCTGACTTTAGGCTATACTACAAAGCCACAATCATCAAGACAGTATGGCACTGGCACAAAGACAGAAATATAGGTCAATGGAACAAAATAGAAAGCCCAGAGATAAATCCACACATCTATCGACACCTTATCTTTGATAAAGGTGGCAAGAATATACAATGGAGAAAAGACAATCTCTTTAACAAGTGGTGCTTGGGAAACTGGACAGCCACTTGTAAAAGAATGAAACTAGAACACTTTCTAACACCATACACAAAAATAAACTCAAAATGGATCAAAGATCTAAACATAAGACCAGAAACTATAAAACTCCTAGAGGAAAACATAGGCAAAACACTCTCCAACATAAACCAAAGCAGGATCCTTTATGACCCACCTCCCTGAATATTGGAAATAAAAGCACAAATAAACAAATGGGACCTAATTAAAATGAAAAGCTTCTGCACAACAAAGGAAACTAAAAGCAAGGTGAAAAAGCAGCCTTTAGAATGGGAGAAAATAATAGCAAACGAAGCAACAGACAAACAATTAATCTGAAAAATATACAAGCAACTCCTGCAGCTCCATTCCAGAAAAATAAATGACCCAATCAAAAAGTGGGCCAAAGAACTAAACAGACATTTCTCCAAAGAAGACATAAAAATGGCTAACAAACACATGAAAAGATGCTCAACATCACTCATTATCAGAGAAATGAAAATCAAAACCACAATGAGGTACCACTTTCCACCAGTCAGAATGGCTGCCATCCAAAAGTCTACAAGCAATAAATGCTGGAGAGGATGTGGAGAGAAGGGAACCCTCTTACACTGTTGGTGGGACTGCAAACTAGTACAGCCACTATGGAGAACAGTGTGGAGATTCCTTAAAAAACTGGAAATAGAACTAGCATATGACGCAGAAATCCCACTGTTGGGCATACACACCGAGGAAACCAGAATGGAAAGAAACACGTGTATCCCAATGTTCATCACCACACTGTTTACAATAGCCAGGACATGGAAGCAACCTAGATGTCCATTAGCAGACGAATGGATAAGGAAGCTGTGGTACATATACACGATGGAATATTACCCAGCCATTAAAAAGAATTCATTTGAATCAGTTCTACTCAGGTGGATGGAACTGGAGCCTATTACACAGAGTGAAGTAAGCCAGAAAGAAAAACAAAAATACAGTATACTAACGCATATATATGGAATTTAGGAAGATGGTAACAAGAACCCTGTATGCGAGACAGCAAAAGAAATACAGATGTATAGAATAGTCTTTTGGACTCTATGGGAGAGGGCAAGGGTGGGATGATATGGGAGAAGGGCACTGAAACATGTAAATTATCATATGTGAACTCAATCACCAGCCCAGGTTTGATGCTCAGGGCTGGTGTACCGGGATGACCCAGAAAGAGGGAATCTGGAGGGAGGAGGGAGGGGGTTTCTGGAAGGGGAACATATGTATACCCATGGCAGATTCATGTCAATGTATGGCAAAACCAACACAATAATGTAAAGAAAATTTTTTAAAAAATAATTAATTAAAAAATTTTTTTTACTTCTATTGACTTCAGTCATGAACTCAGTGAATATGGGGGTGACTCTTAATTTATTTGTACCATCCTTGAAAATCTGTTCATCATTGTGGCCTTTACATGCCACTGAAACCAGGGCATGGGAAGTGAGAGAGCACAGCATACAGTTGTAGAGGTTGTGCACTGTGCAACCCCAGGGTACCATTTAGATAGATGACAGTGTCTTTTGCAGCCAGTCCCTCTGAGGGAAGAGGGTCCATCATCCAGTTCTCCCCAGTGTTATCCCTGGTAAGAATGTTCTACATATCGATAGACCATTTCACATTCAAATGCAACTGAGCCTCAAAGCCACCCAGGCATATTATCCTGATCCCACAGATGAGGAAACTGAGGTTGAGGAAGTCCATGTAACTTGTGTAGTGTCTTACAGTGTGAAAAGCAGGTCTGCAACCCAAGACCAGGAATTTCAACACAGTTTCTTACTTTCTCCAAAAGTCTTATTTTATTTTATTTGTTTTTTAAAAATTATTTATCTGGCTGCACCAAATCTTAGTTGCAGGGTCTTAGATCTTCTTTGTGGTATGTGGGATCTTTAGCTGTGACATGTGGCATCTAGTTCCCTGACCAGGGATGGAACCCTGGCCCCTTGCATTGGGAGCATGGCGTCTTAGCCACTGGACTGCTAAGGAAGTCCATTTTTTATAGATTTTTTAAAAAATCTGCACTCCCCAGAACTCTTCTCCAGATCAATCAGAATCATGTACAGAGTCTGCCCTGGGAATTCCCTCTATAGGTGTTAAAATCTCTCATCCTGTTAGAAATTCTTCAACTAACTCTAATTCACACACACACACAATGTTTAGGAATCTACACTGCCCCCTTGGCTAGAGTGCCCTTGCCTCCTTCTACACACACATTGCCTGGTGATGCATTCACTTTGAGTGTCTGGCTCATGGAAGCTGGTTAGGCAGAGATCTTTCTGGAGCTGGATTGCTTTTGTTCCCCTTTCAACAGGACACTGCCAGTTATTTGGCATCTTGAGCAGAATCCATGCATTTTTCCTTCAGCAAATATTTTTTGGCCCCATTGACCCAGTGACTGAACTCAGGAAATGAAGGCTCTCAGTCGGGTCATCAAGGGATTTTCAGTTGCCTTCTCAACCTCCCAGGGTGTGATGGGGTTGTCCCCTGTCCTTTAATGGTTCCATGTCTGGCACATGATGAATTCTGTTAGTAGTGGCAGGCTTCACTGTATCTTCAGGGAAGATATTTTTCTTTTTGGGTTCTGCCAGTTGAATGTGGTTAGAGAATCACTGATGGGAATTTAAGAGAGTTTTCGTTTAAAAAACACAGTAGGAGAGACAAATATTTGGTCAGCTTTTCAAAGTGGAAATAACCATGGGGGAAAATGCTATAGCAGATATTTCCTTTGAGTTTTTTTTTAAAGTTCATACTGCATATGTTCTTTAGAAGTAGAAGCAGAAAGGAAATCTGGATGGAAATTCATTGTCCAGGGTTTATCACATGAATATGAAAGAATGACAAAAATTGTCTAAGGGCTGACTGCCACTTTCTTGAACTCTCCGCTGTTCTCATTGCAATATCATTGTCAGCCTAGTAAAATGTAATTGCATTAATAGCTAGCGAGATCTAACCTGGGCTTATTAACTCTCCCAATGTAGTCTATTAGATTTTTGTTGAGCAAATACTCGACTTGCTTATTCACCCGTTCACCTGCATGGGAGTATATTTCTCTCCCCAGTGGGGCTTGGCTGTGTGACCAGCTTGAGCCAATGAAATGAGGGCAGAGAGGTGATGTCTCAGTTCTGAGCTGTTGTGTTGTGCTCAATAGTGTCTGACTCTTTTGGACCCCATGGACTGTAGCCTGCTAGTCTCCTCTGTCCATGGGATTCTCCAGGCAAGAATACTGAAATGGATTGACTCCTCCAGGGCATCTTCCCGACCCAGGGATCAAACCTGCATTGGCAGGTGGGTTCTTTACCAATGCGCCACCTGGGAAGCCCTCTCACTTCTGAGGCGAGGCCTTAAGAAGACTGGCCCTCCGGGAGTTTCTGACTTCCACCATGAGAACTGGTTGCCCAAATAGTGGCCATTCCTCCAGCCGGAGCCTCAAAACAGGATGCACGGTCCAAGAGCACATCTGGGTCTGACCCACCCTCTGAAGCTGAGCCCTGCAGCCAGCCTGCAGGAGCAGGGAGCAAGCCCCCAGTGAGAAATACCTGATTGGAGTTGAGTGCCCCGGAGATGTAGTGGGGACATATTTCGTGGCTAAATTAACATACCTGGGGATAGCAGAGTACACAAACTACGGGATAACTGCAGTTCACCTACGCCAGCACGTCTCAGACTTAAGCTGGCACAGGAGTCCTGGCAGTTATGTGAAACACAGATTCCTGGGTCTAGCCCTGGAGAGCCTGAGTCAAGTGGTCTGGGACAGGGCCCAAGAATTTGCATTTGTATTAGGTTTCCTTTGGTGCTGCTGGTAAAGGGTGCTGCACAGTTAGAAATGGTTGAGTTCTTTAGACGGAGCTAGTTCTGGGTGGATGTGATAGAAGCTAGGAACAGGACCATGACCCAGAGAAAACAGACTTCAAGGAAGATGATATGAGTAGTACCAGTGGTGTGAGGGGAACTTATCTTAAAAATGGATTTTGATCTCCAGAGGACTGGAATACAAGGCTCTGAAGACAATAATATATGGGGAGGAGCCCACATAGATCTAGGCATTCAGAGGCCAGATTGGAGGTGGTGATACATCAACTCACATTTTTGTCTTCTTGAGAAACATTTACGTGATTTCTCTCCTAGTCTGAAAGATGGGAAGCTAAGATGGGAACACTTGGGTTTATTGAAATACTTTAGAAAGTATTCAATAAAGACCGTGAACGTAGGCATCTTTACATGAGGATGAAAAAAGAACAACTTACAGAATCATCTGGAAGTTTTCAAACATCTGCAGACTTGGCCCCATGTTGATTTTGCCTGAATACAATAAGTGTGTAATTTGGAAATGTGAAGAGACAAGTCTAAAACATTAGCTGTTGGATTGTCTTGTACATTCTGCTCTGGGTACAGATGAGGTCCCAGTGGCCCCATGCTGATGTATTTATTGATACAATGAGAGGCCAGGAAGCTGATCCCAGCTTGGCCAGGCACAATTTCTGGGAAAAAAGAGTAATGAAATTAGATCCCTTATTTGTTAAATGCATCCAGCTTTGAATTACATGGATTCCCAAATTATATAACAGAGGACAGCTTATAGGCATCACTCGATAGGTAGATAGTCCATTTGATTTTTGAATTGATATTATCCTTATCCATATTTACTAATAATCTCTTTTGAAAACAGTCACTGCTGATCCAACAGGAATCCTCACCTCTTGAACTCAAGAATATCATCTCTCAAATTTTGCTGTGTATTGGAAGCTACTGAATATTCATTGGAAAACTGATGCTGAAGCTCCAATTCTTTGGTCACCTGATGCTAAGAGCCAATTCGCTGGCAAAGACCCTGAGGCTAGGCAAGATTGAGGGCAGGAGGAGAAGGAGGTGACAGAGGATGAGATGGTTGGATGGCACCACCGACTTGATGGACATGAGTTTGAGCAATCTCTGGGAGATGGTGGATGGGGAAGCCTGGCATGCTGCAGTCCATGGGGTTGCAGAGAGTCTTACATGACTTGGCGACTGAACAACAACAAAGAAGCTACTGGGGATCATTGTATATCCAGATGCCCAGATGATAGACCAGAACAAGTTCACCAGAATATTGGAGGACAAGATTCAGTCAGGCATTAGGATTTTTTTTTAACAATTGCCCAGGGCATTGCATTGAGCAGCTTTATGTGGGAAGCAGTGCTCACCTTGCTATTCAAAGACTGGTGCTTGACCCAGCAGTATTGTCATCTCCTTGGCATTCATTAGAAATGCAGAGTCTCAAGTTCCAGCCCAGACCTACTGAATCAGAATCTACTTTAAAAAATAATTTATTTATTTAATTTTTTTTTGAGATTTAAACACTACCCAATTTACATAAATTGTAAAATATATCTAGGCTAAACAAAAATCCATTATTTTGTTAGAACATATGCAAACGAAAAGTTTTACATCAAATATAACTCAGTTGCTAGTGTGGAGAAGGAAAAGGGAATAAAAGGGAAAAATAAGTACCAAATAAAATTTGAAAGTGATAATCACTGACTAAAGAAGATAAAGTGCCATGTTCTGAGGAGTATGAATAGCTAAACACTTTCAACCCAAAGTCATACCAATCAGCCAATGAATGAACACAAAACTGGAAGAAAAGAAAATGAATATGGCACAGATGTCTCTGGATTTGCAAATAAAAATTTTTTTCTTAATGTGTTTGCAGATACTAATTTTTTTTACACCAGTTCAATTCAGTTGCTCAGTCATGTCCAATTCCTTGTGACCCCATGAACTGCAGCACACCAGGCTTCCTTGTCCATCACCAACTCCTGGAGTTTACCCAAACTCATGTCCATTGAGTTGGTGATGCCATCTAACCATCTCATCCTCTGTTGTCCCCTTCTCCTCCTGCCTTCAATCTTTCCCAACATCAGGGTCTTTTCCAATGAGTCAGCTCTTTGCATCAGGTGGCCAAAATATTGGAGTTTCAGCTTCAACATAAGTCCTTCCAATGAATATTCAGGACTGATCTCCTTTAGGATGGACTGGTTGGATCTCCTTGCAGTCCAAGGGACTCTCAAGAGTCTTCTCCAACATCACAGTTCAAAGGTATCAATTCTTCGGTTCTCAGCTTTCTTTATAGTCCAACTCTCACATCCATACATGACTAGTGGAAAAACCATAGCCTTGACTAGACGGACCTTTGTTGACAAAGTCATGTCTCTGCTTTTTAATATGCTGTCTATGTTGGTCATAATTTTCCTTCCAAGAAGTAAGTGTCTTTTAATTTCATGGCTGCAATCACCATCTGCAGTGATTTTGGAGCCCCCCAAAATAAACTCTGTCACTGTTTCCATTGTTTCCCCATCTATGTACCATGAAGTGATGGGACCGGATGCCATGATCTCAGTTTTCTCAATGTTGAGTTTTAAGCCAACTTTTCCACTCTCCTCTTTTACTTTCATCAAGAGACTCTTTAGTTCTTCTTCACTTTCTGCCATAAGGGTGGTGTCATCTGGAAAAAAATAATTTATTTATTTATGGTTGTGCTGGGTCTTCATTGGGGCTCGTGGGCTTTTCTCTAGTTGTGGAGAGTGGGGGCTACTCTTTGTTTTGGTGCACAGACTTCTCATTGTGATAGCTTCTCTTGTTATGGAGCACAGGCTCTAGGTACATGGGCTTCTATAGTTTCAGCTCATAGGCTCAATAGTTGTGGTGCACAGGCTTTGTTGCCCTGTGGTATGTGGAACATTCCTGGACCATGAACTGAACCTGTATCCCCTCCATTGGCAGGTGGATTCTTCATCACTGGACCAACAGGGAAGTTCTAGAATCTACTTTTTAACAAGATCCCAGGTGCTTTGCTTGTACATTAACGTGTGGACAAAAGTCAGAGGATAGCATCAGGTTTCCATCCACACCTGGCCCCAAATGTGCAGACCCTTTCCTGACTTCTAAGGAAAGTGGATCTTATTGCCACCTCTGGTTTTGGTCATGAGCAGAGCACTGATGCCCTCATCTGTCCTGACAGTGTTTTTTCTTCCTTTGTTTACTGAACAAATAGTGTCATTTTTCAAAGAAAGGGAGAGAAAGAGGAAAGGAAGAGGGGGAGGCAGAGAGAATGAGAGGAACAGTCACCAATGTATATTTCTTATTTTACCTCAAAATATCTTGAGAGTCCCTTGATACCAAGAAGATCAAGGCAGTCAATCCTAAAGGAAATCAACCTTGAATAGTCACTGGGAAGACTGATGCTGAAGCTGAAGCTCCAATACTTTGGCCACCTGATGCGAAGAGCCAATTCATTGGAAAGCACTCTGATGCTGGGAAAGATTGAGGGAAGGAGTTGAAGGGGGTGACACAGGATGAGATGGTTGGGTGCCATCACCAACTCAATGGACATGAATTTGAGCAAATTCAGGGAAATAGTGAAGGACAGGGAAGCCTGGAATGCTGTATTCCATGGGGTCACAAAGAGTCAGACACAACTGAGCGACTGAACAACAATGTCCATCAAGTCTTGGCTGTCATTAACTGAAGAAAATCTCTAGTTCCTTTCACAAACAACTAGGAAAAAAGTAGCTTAATGTATGTACCGTATCAAGATCTTAAGAATGGGAGTAGTATTTCCTCTATCCCTGGGGTCAGCAACTTTTTTTCTATCAAGGGCCAATTAGAAAATAGTTTTTGCTTCATGGCCATATTTTCTGTTGTAACCATTCACCCTATTTCTCTGTTGTAACTATTTCACATTGTAGTGTGAAAGAAGCCATAAAACAATGAATGGGCATGGCTATACTCCAGTAGAATTTATTTTAAAAACAAGAAGCTTTTCCATTTGGGGGTATATCCCCAAAATAATTGGAAACAGGTACTCTAATCCTTGTATGCACACGCTCATGGTAGCACTATTCACAATAGCCAAAAAGTGTAAGCAACCCAAAGGCCCATCAATGAGTGAGTGCATAAGTGAATTGTGGTCTATTCATACAATGAAATAGTATTTAGCCATAAAAAGGAATAAAGTACTGATCCATGCTTCAGTGTGGATGAACCGCCAAATCATCATGCTTAAGTGAAAGGAACAGATAAAAAACATCACATTGTATACCAATTTTTTTTAAAATTTTATTGTATTTTTTAAACTTCTTATTTTGTATTGGAGTATAGCTGATTAACAATGTTGTGATAGTTTCAGGTGGAGAGCACAGGGACTCATATACATGTATGTATGATTCTATCTGTATGAAATATTCAGAATAGGTAAATTTGTAGAAACAAGAAGCAGATGAATGGTTACCAGGAGCTGAGGAAAGGGGAGGTGGGAAGTAATAGCTTAATGTAGACAGAATTTTATTTTGAAGTCATGAAAATGTTTTGGAATGCAGTGGAGATAGTGGTTGTACACAGTGTGTGTATACTAAATGCTACAGAATTGTTCTCTTTAAATTGGTTGATTTTTATCTCACATGGATTTTCAATTGTAACTAAACCAAAAAATTTTATTTTATTTTTTTAATTTTTAAAAAATTTGTTATTTTATTTATTTTTTTTTACATTATTGTGTTGGTTTTGCCATACATTGACATGAATCTACCATGGTATACATGTGTTCCCCTTCCAGAACCCCCCTCCCACCTCCCTCCCGATTCCATCTCTCTGGGTCATCCCGGTGTACCACCACCATCCCCAAAACCAGGCAGCTGCTGAATTTGGCCCAAGGGCTGTATTTTGCTAGGCCCTGCTCTACCTAGATGCCATTTTGATTTAGATGCCATTTTGATAGATGATAGACTCTCTAACTCTGCCGGGATCCTGTTTCCACATCTTCTCTGTGAGCAGGCAACATAGCCAGATGGTCCAACTCTGGACAATCTCCTTTATTTTATGTCTAAAGCTGCATGTACTCTCTTGTGTCCTGGCCTGGTTCTGGGTCTCCAAGAGTGGAAGGAGACACCACATGTACACAAAGATGTCCACTGTGCTTTGTAGGCTTTGGAGTTGACCTTGAAGAAGCTTCCTTTCTCTCCATGGGCTTTTCATGTCTGGAGCACCTTCCCTAGCTGGGGTTAGACTTGGCCTTTCTCTTTGGTGACACCCAAGCCAGCTTTTTTTTTTAAATATACTTTTTACCTGCCACCACTTTCTTTTTTAAAAGTTATTCTTTAGTCATTTTTGGCTGTGCTGGGTCTTCGTTGCTGCACAGGCTCTTTCTAGTTGCAGCAAGCAGGGGCTACTGTCTGTTTGAGGTGTGTGGCCTTCTCATTGAGGTGGCATCTCTCGGTGCAGAGAGTGCAGAGAAGGGGCTCTAGGGCATGTGGGCTTCAGTGGTTGTGGCTCCCAGGCTCTAAAGCAAAAGCTCAGTAGTTGTGGCCCACGGACTTAGTTATTCTACAGCATGTGGGATCCTCCCCAATCAGGGATCAAACCTATGTCTCCCACACTGGCAGAAAGATTCTTTACCACTGAGCCACCAGGGAAACCCCATCCCCAGCCAGCTTTTAAGTTTGAATCTATCAGTCTTGAGGGCAGACAGAGAGATACTCATTATGTCCATTTCCTTTGGAATCAGTGCTGTCACAGACTTTCTGTCTGTATTTTCCCAGAGAGAACCTAATTCAGCTACTGTTTCTTCTCCAAGGAATGTTAGTTCATAGGATAATATTCTTTGTAGATTCCTGACCTGTGCCAAGCACATCAAATGACCCAAGCCTTTCCTATGTAAAGGTGTTGTGTGTGAGTCTGTGTTCAGTCATCCAGTTGTGTCTGACTTTTTGCAACCCCATGGGCTGTGGCATGCCAGGCCTCCTTGTTCCTCACCGTCTCCTGGAGTTTGCCGAAGTTCATGTCCATTGCATCAGTGATACCATCCAACCATCTCATCCTCTGACACCCTCTTCTCCTTCTGCCATGTAAGGGTGAGAAGTCTGCTGAAATAAAGGATAGAAAATCCAGACTTCAGTATCATCCCTGCAAATCCTACCCTTGTGGTCTTTATGCATCATTTAACAAAGCCTGGACTTTTTTTGTCTCTAAAGAATATCTGATCCTCTTTACTATTTCTTCAGTTGATATTTGAGTTAGAGGAGTTAATATACATGTAGCAACTGCATAAAAGGTAAAACTCTATGGTAAGTACCAACTGAGGGAGTAGTAAGGGTCCTTGGGAAGAAATTTATGGTTTTATATTAAGACTATATTCTTTTTATTTATTTATTAATTTATTTTCTGCTGTGCTGATCTTCACTGCTGTGTAGGTTTTTCTCTAGTTGCAGTGAGTGGAGGCTGCTCTCTACTTGTGGTGCACAAGGTCATTGTGGTGGCTTCTCTTGTTTCAGAGCACAGGCTCTAGGGAACTCAGTGAACCTTCATTAGTTGCAGCACGTGGGCTCAGTATTTGCAGAATGTGGGCTTTAGAGTGCAGGCTCAATAGTTGTGGTGCACGGGCTTAGTTGCTCTGCGGCATGTGGAATCTTCCTGAACTCAGAATTGAACTCATGTCTCCTGAATTGGCAGGTGGATTCTTAACAACTGGACCACCAAGGAAGCCCTAAGATTATATTCCGAATGTATTAATAATGGACATCTTTCCCCCACTTGAGAGAAATGTCACCCTCTTCATATTGATTAGAGACCACATGAAGCAGAGATGAGTCACTCCACCTAAGGCCTCTTTGAGCAACCCGCCAGCCACAGAAGTGATGGTCAACAAGGTCTGCAGAGCAGTGGCCCAGCTGGAACCCTTCTCAAATACTGAACTATAGAATCATGAGCTAACAAAAGATATGCTTTTATTTTAAGCCACTACATTTTGAGGTGTTTTATTATGTAACATAGATGGACTGTTACAGCTTCCAAGAAATTTTATATTCCTAGCAAGAAAGAGAAGGCTAAAACGTTTTGTGATATATTTTCAAGGACTAGGGAAGAAAAAGGCCTCCATCACTTCCTACCACATTCTGTTGGCCAGAATTTAGTCATATAACCCCATTTAACTAAAAAGGAGGATGGGAAATGTAGTCTTCCTCCACGCCTAGGAATAAGATATTGTGTATTATCTACCATAGCTGTCCATTGTTTTCCCTCCCACTTTCCCTCTGGTGGATGGAACACCTTCTTGGTTCTCTTCCTGTAAGTGGCATAGTGCTGTAGCACTGGAATCACAACCTCATTTCTTGACTGATGCATCTGGCTTGATTTAATTTCAAATATTTATTTGGCTGTGCCAGGTCTTAGTTGTGGCATGTAGGATCTAGTTCCCTAACCAGCGATGCAACCTGGGCCCCCTGCATTAGGCACTGGACCACCGGGGAAGTATCACTTATATTAATTTCAAAGCCACATCAGGTTAGTGTCAGACTTGACATTTTGACAGTTCAAACCTGGCACTTTCCAGTGGTTGGTATCAGGAAATACAAACAGGAACAGAGGTATATGGAATTCCTTCCCACACAAAACAAAGCTGCCATCTTACTAGTGATTATACCAATAAGTCACCCCATTAACTTCGTGCCCACTTTCCTGACAACCTTTAGATAGTATATCTTACTTTTTGTAGGAAGCGAAGATTCCATTTTATTTGCCAAAGTAACTTACATACAGACACATTTAATTCTGAAAAAACAATGTATAGGAAACATACTGGAGAGCTCAAGCCAACATATGATGAGAAAGATTTTGAAGGAGGCCAGTTGAAGATTCAAATTGCAGGCTTGCTCCCTGTCCTATGAAGTTCCAAGGTGGGTAACTGACAGCCCTCTTGCTTTCACATTTCATGATTTCTCCATAACTATGGCGACTTATTATTGCATTAAAACAGTAATAGAAAAAGTAAATTCTTTTTCTTGATACTGGGCTCCTGTCCATCTTGTTCCCACAGATGGTCACTGGTATAAAGTTGAGGAGATGAGGGGAGAGAACTAGCTCTGGAAAACAAAGTCTATGGATACACTGTTGTTGTCGTGTAGTTGCTAAATCGTGTCCAACTCTTGGTGATCCCAGGGACTATAGCCTGCTAAGCTCCTCTGTTCATGGGATTCTCCAGGCAAGAATACTGGAGTGGGTTGTCATTTTCTTCTGCAGGGGATCTTCTTGATGCAGGGACCAAACCAATGTCGCCTGCATTGGCAGGTGGTTTCTTTACTGCTGAGCCACCAGGGAAGCCCCTATGGATACATAGAAAGTGGCTAATATTAGCATCTTTTCCTAGCGACATCCATTGGGCAGGAAGGATGAAAGTGATTTCTGCTAGAAACCAGCTTGATTCTATTTCATTCACTTGTGGGTGAATCATTTAAAAGAGGAGAACTGAAAGAAAAAAAATGTGGTAAAGTGATAGAAAGACTAAGCCTAAAAGGAACTTTCTGAGGTTTAGCCAATTTCCCTAGCTCAATTCAGTCAGTTTGGTTCAGTTCCATTCAATAAAATCAACAAACATTCACCGAGTGTCTGGAATGTATCAGCCACAGAGATGCAGTAAGTAAGATTCAGTCTGCTATCAGCTATCTCAGTCCTTATGTGAAGAAACTTTACCTGGAAGTCTGAGGTGATTTATCTGAGTCCTGCAACTAGTCAGTGGAGAAAGCAGGGCAAACACCCCTGCCGCATGACTCCTGGTTCAGCAATCAGCCATGCAGACATTTTTTGTCCTATGCTAAATCAAAAATAAGCAAAAAAGAGCTCAGCCAAGTGTTCACATATTTCATTTATGCAGTCTTCAGAAGTCAGCAGAATGATCTTTGAGGTACTAAATGTGAGAAGTGAGATTTTATAAGAAGGGGTGATGGGAGAAAGACAAAGGAAATAATGATGCCTTAGAAAATGTTGGTGTTTTAGACACTGGAGTCAATTGCAGCTGATAATCTCTGAATTTCCTGGCTTGATAGGAATTGTGGGTCTCAGTAATAGTTATAGTAATGATATCAGTGGGGCTTTCTGGGTGGCTCAGTGGCAAAGAATCTGCCTGCCAATGCAGGAGACATAGGGGCAGGGAAGATCCCTGGGTTGGGAAGATCCTAGGAGAAGGAAATAGCAGCTCACTCCTGTATTCTTGTCTGGGAAATCACATGGAGAGAAGAGGCTGGTGGGCTGCAGTCCATGAGTTCACAAAAGTCAGATACAGCTGAGAGGCTGAGAATGATATAAGTGGATAATACTTTCTGAGGGCTTACTAGGTTCCAGTGACTCCTCTAAGGTGAGCTACCTTTTTAAATTTAATTTTTGACTGTATTGGGTCTTAGTTGTGGCAGGTGGAGTCTTTGTTGTGGCATGTGGGTTTCTCTGTAGTTGTGATGTGTGGGCTCAGTAGTTGTGGTGAGTGGGTTTAGTTGCCCCACAGCATGTAGGATCTTAGTTCCCTGACCAGGGATTGAACCTGTGCTCCCTGCGGTGGAAAGCAGGTTCCTAACCACTGGACCACCAGGGAAGTCTCTAAGATAGGATACCTGAAACAACTCATTTAAATCTAACACTTATGATGTAAATATAATATTATAATTATCTCCATGTAATCATTAGCTCTTGTCACATGTAATGCTGTGTAACAACGTTCCCTCAAACTCAGTGATTTATAACAACCATTAAGTCTCTTAAGGCTCTGGGGCAGCTGGTGGTTCTGCTGAGCCTGGCTGGGCTCACTCCCTCAACCACAGTTGGCCGTAGGTCTCCTGGCAGTAGATCTAGTACGGCCTCAGTTGGGTTGACTCCACTACATGGAGAGCCTCCTCCATGTCTCTCATGTCCTTCGTGCATGCTAACTCAGGCTTTTTCCCATGGTGGAGGCAGAGGTACATGAGCAAGTAACAGGACAATAATCAATGCACAGGCACTTTTTAAACCTGCTTGTATTTTGCTATCTCGAAGTCAGGGGAAGAACTGGGACCATCATTGCAAACATCTACCACAGAGGTTAAGTGACTTTTCTTTTAGTAGGGACATGAGTTAGCCTGTGTGTAATAGACATATGAAACAACAGTGGACTATTATTTGTCCAGAGATAGGCAGCTGGATTTGTGTGTCTGGTGACTTCAACAAGGCTTCCAGGTTCCCGGGATCTTTTCATCTGTTTTTTTCTGCCTTTCCTACAAGTGGTGACCTCATAAATATGGTCTGAGGCTGGTCATCACTTCAACTGAAGTAAAGATGGTTCTCAGGAGGGAATAAAAGGATGCCTCCTCTCCCTTAAGAATGTGAGTAGAAGTCTCAGGATTTCCACCCCTGGTAATTTGAACTAGGTCATGTGGATCAGTCTTCTCACAACTAAACAAGCTGTATATGGTGGTGGTTAGTCACTCAGTTGTGTCCGACTCTTTGTGACCTGATGGACTGCAGCCCATCAGTCTCCTCTGTCCATGAAATTATCCAGGCAAGAATACTAGAGTGGGTTGCTGTTTTATTCTTCAGGGGATCTTCCTGACTCAGGGATCAAACCCATGTCTCCTGCACTGGCAGGTGGATTCTTTACCTCCAAGCCACCAGGGAAGCTCTAAACAAACTGTATGGATTATTCTTAACATTTTGGAAGTATTCAGAAGCGAATACGATACTAAGCAGCTATTGGTCTGACATCCCAGGGAGGCTGCGAACTTGGAGAAAATGAGTAAAGCCTTTGCCCTCAGGGATGCTTACTTGTCCTTTAGATGACCCAAGGGACTGGGACAAAAATCTGAATCCTCTTCAGCCTGGGCCTCAGAAGATTGTCTCCTAGAAGTAAAAATAAACTGGAAGTAAACTCACCCTTCCCTCATCTGAAACACAGTTTTGCAAAAATATGATTTTCCCTCAGCAAAATCTCAGATCTAAAAACACTAATCCCAAGTCCCTAGCAGAGATCCATAAAACTAAGAAAACATCACCTAAATCTTCAGTTTGTTGGAGAACATTGAAAAAATTGTAATTGGCAGGGAACTGGAAAATATAAAAAGTGATATAACAATTTTGTAAAAGAGCCAAATAGCAATTCTAGATCTGAGAAAGATGACTATTGAAAGTAACATTAATGGCAGATTGGGAATAAGCTACAAGAAACAGTCCTAAAATGCAGCACAGAAAGCCAAAGGCGAAACTCAGAAATGGAAAGACAGAAGATAGTGGTAAAACGTAATATATTTTTAAATTGGCATCTCAGAAACAGAGGGGAGAGAGAGATATAGGGAGAAAGCAATTTTGAGATGATGAAGGATCAGAAACCTTGAGAAATGATAAAAGACATTAATACACAGAAGCCCATTGAATTTCAAGCTGGGTTAAAAACTCCATGTATAAACACATTAAACTGAAAACAGAATTAATAAATCATATCACTTTTGTTCTCGTTGTCCAGGTCTTGGTTATGTAGCTACAACTCTCTGCGGGAAAAGCCGAAAAATGTGTTTTTTTATTCCATTGTCTCTTCAGAGCTATATGCCACCATGGACATTGAGAGTTTATTGCCATAAGAGGGAAGAGAAGTGTCAACATTGACACTGACATGGTTCTTAGGTCACACAGCTCAGAAGTGGCAAGTTAGGTATTTGATTCAGCATGGCCAGGCTCCACAGCCTCTGCTCTCAGAAAGTATGCAGAAGGCATAGGTTTGCAACCTTTGACCACAGGTCAACATAATGTATTAATTAAGCAAATTAATTAAAAGCACACTGAAGACATGGTAACCAGACCAGGATCATGCTAGTGAAAAGCGTTTCAATGTTGTTCATATTCATTAAGAATTTGCTGCCCATAATACAAGGTTCACAGGTGCACAATAGGCTACAAATACACCAACTCCAGGAGAGTCAGATTGGCGTTGGTGACTTTAGGGATCTGATTAGTGTTGATGAGTGCAGGGGACAAGGTTTTGGACTCTTCACAAGTGAATTCTTTGGATCTTAAAATGAGAGTCTCAAGAATGCAAGTAGGAGAAGAGGTGAAAAGTTGACTCTTGTCTTTCAGTGTCCAAAATCATTTTTTTCAAATGTGATCTTAGGTATATACTAAATAGAGTTGTATCTTTTGTTAAGAAGCTGTAAGTTAGGGCCCTTAGCAGACTATAGGCCCTTGGGCCAAATCCTTCCTGCCATCTATTTTTTGTTAATAAAGTTTTATTGGTACACAATCACATCCATTTATTTCTCTATTTCTTATGATTGCACTTCTGTGGGAGAATATGAGTAATTGTGAACAGAAAACTACATGATTTGTGAAGCCTAAAATATTAACCATCAGGCCCTTTTCAGAAACAATTGGCTGATCCCTGTTCTAAGCCAGTGAGAGTTTCATGCAGCTGGGCAAAGATAAATTCACTTTCATGCTCATCCTTATTTTGAAGCAACATCTAGGCTCTTTATCTCCTCTCAGCCTTCCTTAGTTTCAGCTGAGGCATTTTGGACTGTGTGAAACCTCCTTAGTTAAGTGAACTCCAAGAGTTGAACTTGACAATTTTGGATATGGTTTTTAATAAGCATACATTTAATAAATTCTCAATCTGTGCTTTGGGGAATTTTAAAAGCTGAATTAAATCATTTTCAAATTTTAATTTGGTCAAGCAGCTTGATAAGTATAGGCAAAATAAACCTTCCCATGCAACAAGAAGTCCCCTAAACCCTTAAATGTCTGTTTGGTATAGAAATTTTTCCAAGGAAGTTTTTCTCAACAATGTGTGATTGAAAACCAAAGACATGTCTTTTTAAGGTCAGACCATAAGGAATCATAAAATCAATATTTCTAACATTTATGGATTTGCTCTCATTCGTTTTTGGCAATACACAACTTCTTGATTTTTGAAAGTGGTACAAAACGGTGCAGAAAGCTTCTGGAACATGAATAAAAATGTATATATATATATATATATATATATATATATATATATATATTTTATAATTTTAGTGTAAACAAATTCCAAGCATATGGATTACATTTCCTTTTAAAAATAAAGGTTTTAACATTTAATGGGAAAAGCGATTTGCAAAATATGCTTTGGATTTTGCCAAAACCAAATCACTCAAAATCTACAATTAACTCTAAACGAAACCAAATTCAACTGTCTTTTCTTTAAATGACTAAAAAAGACAGCTCCCATTGTTGCTCATGCCTCAGAGTTCCCAGGTCGAGAGAGGGAAGTCAGATATGCTGTCATCTAGGCACTGTACTTTGTAATGTCAGCCTCAGAGTGTAGTTGAGCAGGAGAGTGTTTCCCAGGGGAATATGTGTGACCTTTTCAAGTGTAAATCGATTTTGACTAGTTACAATGTTTAAGAGGAATTATAGAGAGGAACTGACGCGTTTCCTGGTAAGGAATCAAGTTGTTAATTTTCACCAGCTATGAAGTTCTCATTGTTGTCCTGAGAACTGAATAATCTAACAAAAGGCTTCTACATTTTGATGACTTCTTACATTTGTAATGAGACAGTGGAGTGGTCATAACTATATCATTAAAAATGTTTTAGGTTTTTCTCTTAAATCACAATTATTTGCAGAAGCAAACATTGCTGTTTGCAAACCAAATGGAACTGACTGACTAATTATTAGGCTAATACACCAAGGAGTACTTTGCTGCTTGATATTTCTGGTTAGATTCAGTTGCAGGAATCAAGCTGTCTAGGGAGAGGCAAAAACCAAAACTGGGAGCCAGCACTCCTGAGAACTCATCTGTCTACCAGTCTCTACTCTGAAATAATGGGCTTCCCTGGTGGCTCAGTGGTAAAGAACACACCTGCCAATGCAGGAGATGTGGGTTCAATCCCTGGGTCAGGAAGACCCTCTGGAGAAGAAAATGGCAACTCACTCCAGTATTCTAGACTGGAGAATCCCATGGACAGAGGAGCCTGGCAGGGTACAGTCCATGATATTGCAAAGAGTCAGACACAACGAAGTGACTAAACAGTAACATTCTAAAATAATACAAGTACCTCCTTTGAGGAAACAGAAAATTATGAATTAGGTTTGGGTTTGGAATATGAAGTGATTCTTATGAGAATTTAAATTTTAAATGGAACTTACCATCTACAAGCTATTTGCAGAGTTGACAGTGGTAATAAAATTGAGGAATATGAGATAATGATACAAATACATTCTTAGTTCTGGACAGAATGGGGGAAAACATAGGGGCACTATTTAAATATTGAAATCTAGGAGCATAATTAGAACAGAGGAAAAATCACTCTATATGCTGAAGAATGAACACTATAAATAAATACGAGTGTGAAAGAGAGGAGGAAATGATCAAGAAATAAAAAGACAGAGAGAAAGGAACCCTCTACTGGCTTCCCTTCCAGCCTCGTGTAACATATTAAAGCATTCATTTTCTTGTCCCACAAAATTTTTCATTTTTCAAAGAACCATCCAGTCAAGAGAGGAATTTTACATTTTCATATCCATTTCTTCAGCTCTTTGATGCAACAGAAAGGGCACCATAGCAAAAGGAAACATGGCAATCTGACATCTCAAAGGTCAACTTCTTTCATGTCTCAGAAACATATTCTTATTATATTGGGACTTTTAGAGCTCAGTGTGACTACCAATTCTTCATGCTATACATTTATTTTTAAATTTCATGTTTCTTCCAAACATCACTAAGTTCATTAATATTTAGGTTTGCCAGTTTCAGTTTCCACTGAAACTGATCTAAATATGAAACCTACACCATTGACAGAGCAGCAAGGCTGCAAGAAGCAATAATCACCAGCCTTCCCCGTGAATCAAATGCTTTTGCAGTTCAAGAGATTGGTCCCAGCGGTCACATCATTATTTCCTGAGTTGCCCATTATGTGGTTAGCATTTACATAAATATTAGGTCTGCACAGTCCCTTCCAGTGGCTTTTCCAGAAGAACTGCATTCCTGTATATTTATTAGCCATTTTCAAAGCTTCTTGTTGTTCTAACTTGTAGAAAGGAGAAAGTCAGAAATATAAAGAAGTCTTAGATTTGTGTAAATCAGGGCTGTGTTCTTATAATCTTGTGAAGATTTAATAAGTATATGCATAACTGAACTCTGGAAGGCAAGAGTAGCTTTCTCTATCATTCTTTATGGAATATATCCATGGGTCCTTCCCATCTCTCTGGTCATTACACACTTCTTCCTCTCTGTCTTTATATTTAGGCATTACTTTCCCTCCTGATATTATACCACACAGAACTCTTTGTCACCTTCCATCGAAGTCCTTGGTCTCTTGAAATTTGCCTCTTTATTTTTTTAAATTAATTTCTTTATTTTCTTTACATTATTGTGTTGGTTTAGGCATACATTGAAATGAATCCACCATGGGTATACATGTGTTCCCCTTCCAGAATCCCCCTCCTACCTCCCTCCTGATTCCATCCCTCTAGGTCATCCCGGTGCACCAGCCCTGAACATCCTGTATCATGCATCAAACCTGGGCTGGCGATTCATTTCACATATGATAATTTACATGTTTCAATGCCATTCTCCCATATCATCCCACCCTTGGCCTCTCCCATAGAGTCCAAAAGACTGTTCTATACATCTGTGTCTCTTTTGCTGTCTCACATACAGGGTTATCGTTACCATCTTTCTAAATTCCATACATATGCATTAGTATACCATATTGTTGTTTTTTCCTTCTGGCTTACTTCACTCTGGATAATAGGCTCCAGGTTTGTCCACCTCAGTAGAACTGATTCAAATGTATTCTTTTTAATAGCTGAGTAATATTCCATTGTGTATATGTACCACAGCTTTCTTATCCATTTGTCTGTTGATGGACATCTAGGTTGCTTCCATGTCCTGGCTATTGTAAACAATGCAGGGCGATGAACATTGGGGTACACGTGTCTCTTTCCATTCTGGTTTCCTTGGTGTGTATGCCCAGCAGTGGGATTGCTGAGTCATATGGCAGTTCTATTTTCAGTTTTTTAAGGAATCTCCACACTGTTCTCCATAGTGGCTGTACTAGTTTGCATTCCCACCAACAGGGTAAGAGGGTTCCCTTTTCTCCACATCCTCTCCAGCATTTATTGCTTGTGGATTTTTGGATGGCAGCCATTCTGACTGGTGGAAAGTGGTACCTCATTGTGGTTCTGATTTGCATTTCTCTGATAATGAGTGATGTTGAGCATCTTTCCATGTGTTTGTTAGCCATTTTTATGTCTTCTTTGGAGAAATGTCTGTTTAGTTCTTTGCCCCACTTTTTGATTGTGTCGTTTATTTTTCTGGAATGGAGCTGCAGAAGTTGCTTGTATATTTTTGAGATTAATTGTCTGTTGCTTCATTGGCTATTATTTTCTCCCATTCTCAAGGCTGCCTTTTCACCTTGCTTTTAGTGTCCTTTGTTGTGCAGAAGCTTTTCATTTTAATTAGGTCCCATTTGTTTATTTGTGCTTTTATTTCCAATATTCTGGGAGGTGTGTCATAGAGGATCCTGCTTGGTTTATGTCGGAGAGTGTTTTGCCTATGTTTTCCTCTAGGAGTTTTATAGTTTCTGGTCTTATGTTTAGATATTTGATCCATTTTGAGTTTATCTTGCATATTCCTATACACTAACAATGAGAAAACAGAAAGAGTATTAAGGAAACAATTCCATTCACCATTGAAACAAAAAGAATAAAATACTTAAGAGTATATCTACTGAAAGAAACAAAAGACCTATATATAGAAAACTATAAAACACTGATGAAAGAAATCAAAGAGGACACAAATAGATGGAGAAATATACCGTGTTCATGGTTTGGAAGAATCAATATAGTGAAAATGATTATACTACCCAGAGCAATCTATAGATTCAATGCAATTCCTATCAAGCTACCAGAGGTCTTTTTCAGAGAACTAGAACAAATAATTTCACAATTTGTATGGAAATACAAAAAACCTCGAATAGCCAAGGCAGTCTTGAGAAAGAAGAATGGAACTGGAGGAATCAACCTGCCTGACTTCAGGCTATACTACAAAGCCACAGTCATCAAGACAATATGGTGCTGGCGCAAAGACAGAAATATAGATCAATGGAACAAAATAGAAAGCCCAGAGATAAATCCACGCACCTATGGCACCTTATCTTTGACAAAGGAGGCAAGAATATACAATGGAGAAATACAATCTCTTCAACAAGTGGTGCTGGGAAAAATGGACAGCCACTTGTAAAAGAATGAAACTGGAACACTTTCTAACACCATACACAGAAATTTGCCTCTTTAAACTTCTGTCTTGGTTCCTCCCCACCCAAATTCATTGTATCAGGTATAGTTCATTTCCTCTGCCTGGCGTACTCTTCCATTTCTGGTGCTTTGTTGTGGCATCAATGTAAGGTTCATAAAATTGTTTCCATTTCCCCTTTACATTGAGTGACCCGTGAGGTGATATTGACGTGATGGATTGGGAGCTCGGGTGATGTTTTTCCAGTCCAGGCTGGCTTTCTGAATGGCCTGCAGTATCCTACCCTTCATCTTCCCTTGATGGACTGGCCAGTTAGAATTCAGCAGTATGGTCTCTGAGGCTCTAGGAGTTGGTGGAACCCCCAGATAGAAGGAGCCTGGTTGAAAGAGAAATGCCTGTGACAACCATGTGATGGAGGGCATCCACCTTGGGCTTTGTGTCTGCACAAACACAGTTCTCTTATGTTAAGCCACTGAGACTTTGAGCTGATTGTCACAGCAGTTTGCCAATGTGATTCTTATAGTGATCTTGTATAGGATCTTAAAGATTCAGCTCAGTCATCACCCCCTCTATGGAATCTTCATTCTATGGACTTCTAGGGCACCTTGATTTTCTATAAGGGTACAGAATTTCTTTAGTTGTATGAGTTGCAACTAATGTTTTACGTCTGGCTCTCTTTCTTAAAAACAGCAACTTTGTACTCTAGTGCCCACTGTAGTGCGTGGCCCAGAGCAGAAAGATGCTCAGTAAATCTCATAGACATCACCTCTTCTTGAAAAGAAGGTATCATGAATGGGGGAATTTCAAACATGATCGTCTGGAGGATGGAGTGGGGTTAGTGGTAATGAATGGGTGGGGAGAATCAGCCATGTGTCCTTCAATGCTATCACCTACTCTGTTTATTACACGAGAAATGCTTTGTCATCATTCACTTTCTTGTGTAAAGAAAGGCAACGTTACATGATATAATGATGGTGCTTACGTAGTCATTCATTCAAGTGTCTGTCCTTGTCTAAGCACTGTTCTGGGTACTAGGCGAAGAGGTAAGTATGACAGATCTGGTCCCTGCCTTCACAAGTCTATTTTCTGAACCATTAGCATCATGATATCATTTCCGATATTTATCTTTCCTTTGTGTGAATCATAGGGATGTTGATGAGTTTATGAATCAGAGAGTATCCCCATTGGGCAAAACACAGAGACCAGGCAAACAGTAGAAGCCACTGGAATTCTAGATACTATAAACAAGGTATCTATATAATTGATCATATCCTAGCTTCTACTGTTCATTTATAAGGGCTTCATTATCTGATTACTGAGGTCACATATGACTTATAATTTTATTTTTCCACTTGGATTTTTTTCTTCAATATTTGAGAACTCCTTGAGGATAGAGACTAAGTCTTAAATTCAGTTCAACAAATGTTTGTTGAACACAGTGATCTATTTAATTACTTTGGGAAAAAAGACTGTAGATTCTTTGAAATTCATTTTATGCTACTTACAAATAATCCTTTTCAAGTACTGAGCTTTCTTTGAAGCATTTACTGTTCAAACCTTCATTTTTTTGCTGCAAAAGATATTACTTTTCCCAGATTTATTTTTTCCCATCTTCTGTGATTATTTACCCAACATTCTGTGTGCATATTAAAATATATATATCATTAGTAAATTAAATCAGATTTTGAATGTCCAAGGGAAATTCTCTGTATAAAGGAGGCAATCATTCAATTATTCATATTTTTCCAAAGCAGATCTTAGAAAAATGATGAAAATAGCATGTTCACTTTCAGTTTCAGTTGATTTCATTTTCCTAATGTAAGACTTTTCAGAATAAGGTTTCTTATGCTAACCCCACAGCCAGTCCTCAACTTGATGCACTTTTGGTGGAAAGAGCAATTAAAAATGTGTCGCAGTTACTCAGGAGCATGGTCTACAGTGCTTCAGGGAGAGAGTTGGACCAATCTTAGGAGAAGTTGGGAAGTCAAAGGAAGGGAAGGGAAAAGTAGGAAGAAGCTACCAGAAGGAAAAAGAACTCAGAGATTCATATTGATACTACTCTGAATATATAGGAAATGGAGTTGCCAGATTTGTCCAAGGAACAGTCAGAAAACACACACACAAACCCAAACCCAAACAATAACAAAAAACAGGATACCCAGTTAAACTTGAATTTCAATAAACAACAAATAATTTCTTAGTAAATTTCAGTTGCTCAGTAGTGTCCAACTCTTTGCAACCCTATGGAATGCAGCACACCAGGCTCCCTGTCCATCACCAACTCCCAGAGCTTGCTCAAACTCATGTCCATTGAGTCGGTGATGCCATCCAACCATCTCATCCTCTGTCATTCCCTTCTCCTCCCACATTCAATCTTTCCAACATCAGGGTCTTTTCAAATGAGTCAATTCTTTGCATCAGGTGGCCAAAGTATTGGAGCTTCAGCTTCAACATCAGTCCTTCCAATGAATATTCAGGACTGATCTCCTTTAGGATTGACTGGTTTCGCCTCCTTGCAGTCCAAGGGACTCTCAAGAGTTTTCTCCAACACCACAGTAAAAAAGCATCAATTCTTTGGCCCTCAGATTTCTTTATAGTCCAGCTCTCATATCCATACATGACTTCTGGAAAAACTCTAGCTTTGGCTAGACAGACTTTTGTTGGCAAAGTAATTGCTTTGCTTTTTAATATGCTGTCTAGGTTGGGTCATAGCTTTTCTTTCAAGGAGCAAGTGTCTTTTACTTTCATGGCTGCATGCAGTCATCATCTGCAGTGATTTTGGAGCTCAAGGAATTAAAGTCTGTCACTATTTCCATTGTTTCCTCATCTGTTTGCCATGAGGTAATGGGACCAGATGCTATGATCTTAGTTTTTTGAATGTTGAGTTTTACGCTAGTGTTTTCACTCTTTAACCTTCAAGAGGCTCTTTAGTTTCTTTTCGTTTTCTGTCATAAAGGTGGTGTCATCTGTGTACCTGAGGTTATTGATATTTCTCCTGGCAATCTTAATTCCAGCTTGTACTTTATCCAGCCTGGCATTTCGCATGATATATTCTGCATATAAGTTAAATAAGCAAGGTGATAATATACAGCTTTGATGTACTCCTTTCCCAATTTGGAGCCAGTCTATTGTTCCATGTTTGCTTCTAACTGTTGCTTCTTCCCCTGACAACATTGCTGAGATTGTACCATTGCCTCTAGCCACACTGACCTGCCTGCTGGTCCCACCCCAGGGCTTTTGTCCATGCCATTCTGCCCTGTTGAGCATACTCTTCACAAGGTCTCTGCTCATATATGACCTCCTTGAATTTACCACCAGTTTTACCTGACCAATTAGCAACCCTTTGCACAACTTACACAAATGCCTTTTACTATGCTTAATTTTTAAAAGATTTTTGTTTATTTTTTGGCTGTGCTGGATCTTCATTGTTGAGTGGGCTTTTCTCTATTTATGGCAAGTGGGGGCTACTCGGTAGTTGCAGTGTGCAGGCTTCTTTTCCTAGTGGCTTCTCTTGTTGCGGAGCATGGGCTCTAGCCTGCTCGGGCTTCAGTGGTTGCAGCACATGAGCTCAGTAGTTGTGGCTCCTGGGTTCTAGAGCACAGGCTCAACAGTTGTGGTACATGGGCTTATTTGTTTCAGTGAAGTGGGATCTTCCCAGACCAGGGATTGAACCCATGTCTTCTCCATTAGCAGGCAATTCTTTACCACTGAGTCACCAGGGAAGCCCACTATACTTGTTTTTTTTTAAATTTTTATTGAAATATAGTTGATTTACACTGTGGTGGTAGTTTCATGTGTACAGCAAAGTGAATCATACATATTCACACACACACACACACACACACACACACACACACACACACATATATATATATATATATATGCTTTTTGTTTTACATTTTCTTCCATTATAGGTTATTATAAGATATTGAATGTAGTTCCCTGTATTATACAGTAAGTCCTTGTTGTTTGTCTATTTTATATATAATAGTGTGTATCTGTTAATCCCAAAGTTCTAATTTATAACCCCCTTAGTAACCATGTTTGTTTTATATGCCTGTGAGTCTATTTCTGTTTTGTAAACAAGTTCACTTGTGTAATTTTTTAGATTCCATATATAAGTGATATCATATCGTATTATCTTTTTCTGACTTATTTCAATTAGTATGATAATCTCTAGGTCCATCCAGGTTGCATCAAATGGCATTATTTCATTCTTTTTTATGGCTGAGTAATATTCCACTCACCTCTTAATGGATGTTTAGGTTGCTTCCATGTCTTGACTGTTTTGAGTAGTGCTTCTATGAGCATTGGGGTGCATGTATCTTTTTGAATTATCATTTTCTCTGGATATATGCCCAGGACTTGGATGGCTGTATAATATGCTAGCTCTGTGTTTAGTTTTTTCAGAAATCTCCATACTGTTCTCCACAGTGACTGCATCAAGTTACATTCCCACCTACAGTGTAACAGGACTCCCTTTTCTCTACACCCTTTCCATCATTTGTTGTTTGTTGACTTTTTGATGTTGGCTATTCTGACTAGTGTGAGGTGATATGTCACTGTAGTTTTGATTCCTATTTCTCTAATAATTAGCAATGCTGAACATCTTTTCATGTGCTGTTTAGCCATCTGTTTGTTTTCTTTGGAGAAATGTCTTTTTAGATATTCAGCCCATGTTTTGATTGGTCTTTTTTTTATATTCAGCTATATAAGCTGTTTGTATATTTTGGAGATTAATCTCTTGTCAGTAACTAGGTTTAATTTTTGATAGCATTCATCACTGTTTCTGTTTCATTTATTTTATTCATTTATTCATTAGATTCATTGATACTGTTCAGTATTTCTGTACTTATTTTTTACTGAATATATATTTACAGGGTTTTATATGTGGCTCTGTCTACATTTTTAGGGCCTAGAAGAGAGCCTGGTACATTATTGAGCCAGGCAGATCAGTAAATGTTTATTGAACATAAGAGTGACTGGCAATGGACAAAGCTAATTACAGGAATGCTGTAATTAATGTTATATGTTTAAGCATTTGTCAGTGAAGTTAGCACTTCTCAGTTATTCTCCACGGTCTGTTTGTATTCTAAGTACCAGTGGAGAACATCAGCTCAGTATCATTTGCCACTGAGGAGGAAGGACTATATGTCCCATAGTGTCCCAGTTGATGCCTGTTGTCCCAGTGGAATTATTAATAGCACTCTCATTCTCAAAAACATCCTCATTTGGACACTAAGTTAAATGTGTACAGGGTAGAGATGTATCTTTTAACAGGTATGGGTGATGAGTCACAGCAGTTGAAACTAAAAAGAGATTGAGTGGGGCCTGGAATTGTCAAGCATGACTTCATGGAAGATTTCAAACTGGCATTGTGCCTGGAAGGATGGCAAGGAAGCCGGAAGGATTATTTGGATGGAGACAGTCACACGTGCAAAGGGACAAAGACGGGGACTGTGATCCAGGCGAATCGTGATGGAAGGTTTAGATGAGAGAATGTTAAGAGGTAAAACACAGGAAGATTGGGAATAGACTAGATTCCAAGGCTATGACTCAAGGCTCCACACCCTAGGTGAAATGTCTATTTAAGGCATTATTATACTCCTGTTGGTAAAGAATCCTCCTGCAATGCAGGTTTGATTCCTGGGTTGGGAAGATTCCCCTGGAGAAGGAAATGGCAACCCACTCCAGTATTCTTGCCTGGGAAATCCCATGGACAGAGGAGCCTGGTGGGCTACAGTCCATGGGGTCGCAAGAGTTGGACACATCTTAGCAACTAAACTACCACCACATGCTCCCGTCATGTAAACACAGATTTTGATGACTTGGTTGGAATGCCTGACACTTACACTGAAAAAACAATTTCTTGAAAACCAATGACTTTTTCAAATCAGTCCCAGATAAGATGGGAGAGAAGATGATATGGGCTTTATATAGGGAAACCTAGGTGTGGCAGAATCGGCTGGTTAATGGCAGCTGTTTCAACAATTAGAATTAAGTTCAGCACAATGATTTAATTTACTTGAACAAAATCAGGTCTTACATTTCAGCTTCTTAATAGCTTCCACTCTTCCAGCGAGCCAAGAGGGCTTGGCTTTGGTATAAGCCGCTGCCACTTGTGTTTAGTCAACATTAAGACAACAAACCAGGAAGAGAATTTCTGCTCTTGCACTCTTGAGAAAATAATCAAGTCACTAAGTACTTAATTCCAAGCAACTGGAAGAAGGTGGGCACGGCTGAGTCATCTGTTCAAGTTAGAAATTTTCATTATTGGGCGAAGTTCTAGTTCCCAACATGGTCAATAGCATTTTGAACTTCTTGGCCAACCCAATAAGATACAGAGCTGGCTGAGCACCATAGTTTTGAGCCAGGCTGCTTTAGTTGACTCATGGGTTCAAATTCTGACCCCATCACCTTGGATAATTACTTATCCACTCAACACCTCAGCTTCTTACTTGTAAAATGTGGATGACGATAACAATAGTACCTTTGAATGGTGGTTGTGAAGTCCACGTAAATTCGTGTAATGTACCTAGCACACAGCTTGTCAGAGGGTACATAGTAAATAAATTTAATTTGTTTTTATTATTAACTAAAATGGCCTATTTGGCTTCCCTGGTGGCTAAGTGGTAAAGAATCCACCTGCAGTGCAGGAGACCTGAGTTTGATCCCTGGGTGGGGAAGATCCCCTGGAGAAGGGAATGGCAACTACTCGAGTATTCTTGCCAGGGAAACCCCATGGACAGAGGAACCTGGCGGCTACAGCCCATGAGGTTGAAAAAGAGTCAGACATGACTGAGCATGCATGCACAAAATGACCCATGGAAACCCATAGGCTTTGGGGCAAAAGTTTACTGACTTAGAAAAATGGACTCTGTATTTGGATAATTAACCAACTCTTCAGAAAAGAATCCTCTCTAAGATGGTAAACTGTGAAAAGGAGCCGGCTAGTTCAAAGATGATTTTGGGGAAATAATGTTCTCTGTCTCATGGGTGAAAAGCTTAATGTTTCTTCTAAAAACCCGCCAACAGAGAAACAAACACAGAAATGAGTCTTGAGGCGTCTGTGGCAAACTTAACTCTGCTGGGCCCAGGGTAATGTACACTGTACATTCCAGGAATGGCGCTGCCTTGGAAATTTATTATGTGTAACATTTAATAAAGGGAAGAGTTGAACAAAACACCCTGGAGACCTGCGTTCTAATTGAGGATCTGCTTTGATGTCTGACTTAGAGCAAGTCACTGGAGCTCTGTCTCTGATTTCCAGCCACTATAAAACAGGATTATGAGCACATTCAGAGCACCCTGAAACCTGGTAAAATAGAAGAGGGGGCTGAGGACCTGAAAATGAGGATGTTTAAGAGAATGACCAGAAGGTGTGCAGGGTAATACCATTAGCATCAGGACAGGGGAAGGAGAAGGATGAGGTACTGGAGGCAGGGCCACCTTCCAGCCTGTTACTTATTGATGCTAGAATGTTCTGAGACTAGAAAGGACCACCTTCTTATCTGCACAGTCAGGTGGTACATATGGTGTGTGTGTGTTGGGGGGGAATATATATATATATATATGCATACATACACCATCTAGTCCATATCGAGGTATATGGACATTGGGGTATCTTTTAGAAAACTCCCATTGAAATCATACCCACTTGGTTTTGATCAAACTCAAGCCTCTAAAATCAGTGGAGAATGTGGTTGACACCTTTAAGAAGTCTTTGAAATTCACCTGTAAAAAGTTAAGCTACTGGAGGATTTTACAATGATAGGGAAGGGCATGTATGTTGGATATAATGATGAAGGGGTGTCAACTGCTCAGAGCACTGGTCATAGTTCACTGGGAGGGACCGCTTCTATTTGGGGAAAATTGCCATTCCAAAGCAATTGCTGTCAAATACTTGGCTTCTGTAGAATTTATATTAGAATTCCTATCTCCTAGCTCTTGGTTAGACCTAAATCACCTTGGTTAGCATCATAATTCACCCCTAATTTGGCACATTCTGTTGCAGACTCTCAAAGTCATTGTTGTTGTTCAGTCCCTTAGTCATGTCTCACTCTTTGTTACCCCATGGACTGCAGCTTTCTAGGATTTCCTGTCCTTCACATCTCCCGGAATTTGCTCGAACTTGTGTCCACTGAGTCAGTGATGTCATCCCTTAGTCACATCTCACTCTTTGTGACCCCATGGACTGCAGCTTGCTAGGATTCCTTGTCCTTCAATCTCCCGGAATTTGCTTGAACTTGTGTCCATTGAGTCAGTGATGTCATCCAACCATCTCATCCTCTGTCGTCCCCTTCTCCTCCTGCCCTCAGCCATTCCTACCATCAAGGTTTTTTCCAATGAGTCATCCTTTCACATCAGGTGGTCAAAATACTGGAGCTTCAGCTTCAGCGCTAGTCCTTCCAGTGAATATTCAGGGTTGATTTCCTTTAGGATTGACTGGTTTGATCTCCTTGCAGTCCAAGGAACTCTTAAGAATCTTCTCCAGCACCACAATTCAAAAGTATCCATTCTTCAGTGTTCATCCTCAGAACATAGTCCAACTCTCATATTCATATATAACTACTAGAAAAAAACATAGCTTTGAAAAACTATGGATGGAGTTTCATGACATTGTACAGGAGGCAGGGATCAAGACCATCACCAAGAAAAAGAAAGGCAAAATGGTTGTCTGAGGAGGCCTTACAAATAGCTGTGAATAAAGGAGACATGAAAGGCAAAGGAGAAAAGGAAAGATATACCCATTTGATCCAAAGAATAGCAAGGAGAGATAAGAAAGCCTTCCTCAGCCATCAGTGCAAAGAAATAGAGGAAAATAATAGAATGGGAAAGTCTAGAGATCTCTTCAAGGAAATTAGAGATACCAAGGGAATATTTCATGCAAAGATGGGCTCGATAAAGGACAGAAATGGTATGAACCTAACAGAAGCAGAAGATATTAAGAAGAGGCGGCAAGAATACACAGAAGAACTATACAAAAAAGACCTTCACGACCCAGATTATCACGATTGTGTGATCACTCACGTAGAGTCAGACATCCTGGAATGGGAAGGCAAGTGGGCCTTAGGAAGTATCACTACGAACAAAGTTAATGGAAATGATGGAATTCCAGTTGAGCTATTTCAAATCCTAAAAGATGATGCTGTGGAAATACTGCACTCAATATGCCAGCAAATTTGGAGAACTCAGCAGTGGCCACAGGACTGGAAAAGGTCAGTTTTCATTCCAATCCCAAAGCAAGGCAATGCCAAAGAATGCTCAAACTACTGCACAATTGCACTCATCTCACACACTAGTAAAGTGATGCTCAAAATTCTCCAAGCCAGGCTTCAGCAATACGTGAACAATGAACTTCCAGATGTTCAAGCTGGTTTTAGAAAAGGCAGAGGAACCAGAGATCAAATTGCCAACATCAGTTAGATCATTGAAAAAGCAAGAGAGTTCCAGAAAAACACCTACTTCTGCTTTATTTACTATGCCAAAGCCTTTGACTGTGTGGATCACAACAAACTGTGGAAAATTCTGAAAGAGACGGGAATACCAGGGCACCTGACCTGCCTCTTGAGAAATCTATATGCAGGTCGGGAAGCAATGTTTAAAACTGGACATGGGACAACAGACTGGTTCCAAATAGGGAAAGGAGTACATCAAGGCTGTGTATTGTCATCCTGCTTATTTAACTTATATCAGAATATATCATGAAAAATGCTGGACTGGAAGCAGTACAAGCTGGAATCAAGATTTCCAGGAGAAATATCAATAACCTCAGATATGCAGATGACACCACCCTTATGCCAGCAAGTGAAGAGGAACTAAAAGCCGGTTGATGAAAGTGAAAGAGGATAGTGAGAAAGTTGGGTTAAAACTCAATATTGAGAAAACTAAGATCATGGTATCTGGTCCCATCACTTCATGGCAAATAGATGGGGAAACATTGACAGAATTTTTGGGGGGGCTCCAAAGTCACTACAGATGGTGATTTCAGCCATGAAATTAAAAGATGCTTGCTCCTTGGAAGAAAAGTTATGACCAAGCATGACAGCATATTAAAAAGCAGAGACATCACTTTGCCAACAAAGGTCCATCTAGTCAAGGCATTGGTTTTTCCAGTAGTCATGTATGGATATGAGAGCTGGACTATAAAGAAAGATGAGGGCCAAAGAATTGATGCTTTTGAACTATGGTGTTGGAGAGGACTCTTGAGAATCCCTTGGGCTGCAACGAGATCCAACCAGTCCATCCTAAAGGAAATCAGTCCTGAATATTCACTGGAAGGACTGATGCTGAAGCTGAAACTCCAATACTTTGGCCACCTGATGTGAAGAACTGACTCAAAAGACCCTGGTGCTGGGAAAGATTGAAAGCAGGAGGTGAAGGGGATGACAGAGGATGAGATGGTTGGATGCCATCACTGACTCAATGGACATGAGTTTGAGTAAACTCCAGGAGTTGGTAATGGACAGGGAGGACTGGCGAGCTGCAGTCCATGGAGTCTCAAAGAGTCAGACATGACTGAGTGACTGAAATGAACTGAAATGAACTGGTACAGACCTTTGTTGGCAAAATGATGTCTCTGCTTTTTAATATGTTGCCTAGGTTTGTCATAGCTTTTCTTCCAAGGAGTAAGTGTCTTTTAATTTTGTTATATGTCTGAAAGTCCTATGTCTCCTCAAATCATATGTGAGTTTAGGGATCAACTGATGTAGAGTTGGAGTAAATAAAAGATGTTCTCATCCCAATATCCTATGGAGGCAGTCATTGAAAGCCCCAAGTGGCTCTGAAACTATTAAATAGAGCTAGAGATGGCAGGTCAATGAAGGCAGAGCTGGGCATTTGGTCCTGTTCACAGCAGAAATCCTAATGCCTAGGACAGTGCACAGAATATAGCAGCACCCCAGAAATATTTGTTGAAAAGATGGTGAACTGAAGGAAGTGCTGGGTCAGAGATGTATTATAGCTGTCTAGTGGCAGGTGATGATGTGAAAAGTGTGTGACCTTCAGAAGATATTGTTTTGGAATCACTTAAGAGGGCCCAAGAATTCAAGCCAGGAGCTTCTTTAGGGTCTCTGCTCTGATCTTTGGGGGGAGGAAGGGAGACTGTCAGGCAGAGAATCATGTGGACAGGACTTCCAGGTTATGGTTTTGGTGTTTGTGGGTAGAGAGTTGCACCCTGAAATCAAGAAATAAAGGGTTTATTTCCTGTAGAACACAAGAAGTTCTCAGAGTGACCATGGATACCTGACGTATGTTACACTGAGTTCAGTGGAAAAGAACAAGACCCATCTGTATGGTCGGGCCACTCAAGATGGCTGTTTTCCTGCTCTTGATACAACCCCTGCTCAACCAGCTCCTGTTTCCTCTACACCTACTCACAAGGCCAAAGAATGGATGCTTTCCAATTGTGGTGCTGGAGAAGACTCTGGAGAGTCCCTTGGACTGCAAGGAGATAAAACCAGTCAATCCTAAAGGAAATCAATCCTGAATATTCACTGGAAGGACTGATTCTGAAGCTGAAGCTCCAATACTTTGGCCACCTGATGCAAAGAGCTGACTCTTTGGAAAAGACCCTGATGTTAGGAAAGATGGAAGGCAGAAAGAGAAGAGGATGAGGATGTTTGGATGGCATCACCAACTCTATGGACATGAATTTGAGCAAGCTCTGGGAGATGGTAAAGGACAGAGGAGCCTGGTGCTCTTGAGGCGTTAATGAGGTCACAAAGAGTGGGACTGGACTGCGCGGCTAAACAACAACCTGCCCCTTAGGCCCGAGCGGCTTCACCTGGTGGTTCATGAAAGGACTGCCCTCAGGATGCTTGTTAACCTGAGGGTCTGTGAGGGCATGCCTCAGCTGCTGGTTTCCCTGGTAATGGATCGGCCTTTCTGATGTCATTTCCTCCTACAAAGAGTAGTTACCTCCTCCCTTGGGTAGTGAATAGTGCTACCATGTCTGGCGTCTGTTGGGGGGGTGCCACTCGAGGACCTTTCTTCAGGTTTGTAAGATTCCACCCCTGACCCCCAATCTATTAAACCACTGATGTCCCCGTCACTGACTCTGGGCTCTTTGGTTGGTCTTGAGGCTGGGCAAGTACAGTGCTTAACAGCCTGTGGAGTGCAGCCCACAACCACCCAAATCTCCACACAGCAGCAAAGGAGCCTTTCCCCTCAATGGCCCAGTTAGACTGAAAACTAGGGAAAGAGAAAACAGGCAGAGGACTTCCCCATTGGGTCACCATCTTGGATGGGCCAGCCTGAGTTACTTCCAGTGCCTTCACACAGAGCAGGACATTGGAACTCAGTGACGCTCATTGATCATCACAGAGTCCCTTCATTGGTCAGTGGTGAGCCGATGATCCACAGCTCTGATGCCTCCAGTCATTCATTTCACATAGAAGGGAGTGAACTCAAAGGTCACAGCCAAGTTGCTTGATTTCCGGCTGAGAACCTTTGCCATCATACCATCTTTCCATCTGGTTGGGGGAGGGTGTGGGAGAACAGGTATAAAGAAAATCCTGCCTTTCATATAACTTTTCTGAGAAACCAGGTTTGAGGTTAAGGGGGAAAATGTTAACCATGTGAAAATGTAGGTTTCTATATAGAATACATTAAATGATTGCAGTTTTGTTTTAGAAACATACATGAGTGTGGAAATATGCAGAATGGCGTCTCGTGTTATCATTCTGGTCAGTGTCCAGGGTTCCATTGGGAGCTCTATGTGTCCATCTGGATGATGCCCTTCTTAGTGTTGGAGGTTTACTTTCATAATAATCAGACACATTTTGACCAAATACACAAAGCAAGGCTTTTTGTTTTTAGTTGGGGTTCTATTAACTTTCCATTCCATCAGCCTGGAGAATGAGAACAATAACCAGCCTTTGGAATTCGGGCAAAGTTTCTTCCCTGGGATCTATTGTCTCTGTCATGTGAAAACAACAATGGTAAGTTGGATAAAATAAAACTTTGGGGGAAAACTACTTATTGAAACAAACTCACTTCGAGAGAAAAAGCCCTGAGTATGTTTGGGGGAACACAGTGTTGATGTTACTTCTGTGACTGGCAGGGCCTCAGGGTTGGAATCTTCTGTGTGTATGTAACTCAGCTGCTGGGAGCCTGATCTGCCTGAAATTCACCTTTGATTGGCAGAGGCCAAGGTTTCCACTGGGAAGTTTATTGATTTATTTTGGTTTCCGGGTGTTGGTTTGACAATCATGACCTCAGTCCAAAAACCACAAACTCGGTTCCAGTTGCCATACTGAAGGCATTTAGATGATGATCCAAATTGGTCATGAGAACCCTGACATGGGTGGGTCCGTGCAGTATCGAGGGGAAAACGCATCCATCTCATTATCAGATCCCAGTGTTCTTCTGTGTGTGTCCTCACTGCTCCCTACTTACTCTTCACTGTATCTTCGTTTGCAGCTGGTGAAAATTGCCCTTCCTCTTCCAGCTCCTCCACAAAATCATCACGGATAGTTCTTTCAACCTTCTGTCTTCAGGAAGAAGTAGTTCTTTATGGTTCTTTTCTCCTTTCATGTGTGTCTGTTGGCATATGTCTTTACTTCACTTATGTATCAGTGATACAACAGTGATATATGAGAGCTCAAATTAATGCATACTTGTGATTATTAGCATTTCTTTTTTTGGGGTGGTTTAATTTTCATTGGAATATAGTTGCTTTACAGTGTTTTAATTTCTGTGCGCAATGAGTGAATTAGCTTTATGTGTTGACACTTGGACTTGGGGCTGTTTACTTGCAGCATGTTTTCCCTCTGTGATGTAAACTCTTTGAGTTTGGAGACTGTGGGGGTTTTTAATTAAATTTATTTATTATTTTTAAATGAACCAAAGATGAATATTTTTAATGATAAAAGGTAAAATTCACAAAGAAGCTAGACATCATAAATCATTAGACACCCAACAACAAAGAAACAAAGATACATAAAGGAAATCAGAAGAAATATAAGGGAAAAGAAAAAAATTCATGATCATAGTGAGACATATTAACACTTGAAGAGTGTTATTAACCATTGGATTTCCCAAACAGCTTGGAACAGGGGCTGGCACAAAATACACACTCAGGAACCTTTCTTGTACAGTCTAGTCATTGTTATTCTGCAAGTGATGCAGGCACAGAGTTGCAGAAGTTCCATAGTTCACTAGGTTTGCCCCCTCTAGTAATTTCTGACTCCCTACTTCCCACCGGCACTAACCTCAGCTGACTGGAAGCTCATCTTGACGCCTGTAGGTGACACACTTATATCTCTGCTTCTTAACTTTTTCTGCATTATCCATTGACTTCCCATGTTGGAGGTTGAAGATTGAGCACTTTCTGTCTCTTTTGGTCACCAGTTCATTGGCCTTCTGCTTCTCCCTGCGCATGCATACCTCCTCTCCTCCCATCCAAAAAACAGTCATTCTATAATTTTGAGTAGGTCAAGATTCAGAGTTAGCATGAGGTAGTGCTGTTGACAATGGAGCCCTCCCAACTACTGTTAGAACACTTAGAAGAAGTCTTTTAGTAGAAACAGGTAGAAACAGTCTTTTAGTTTTTTCTGGTTGGCTTAGTTTTCTGGGCATGTATCAAATGCCTTCTGAAGTCTCAGCTCAGTTTTATGTCTCTCCTCTGCATTCATACCTTCCTTTCTGTGGTGGTGTGTATCCCTTGATTGATTGCCAAGAATGGGTGCATGGGACATAACATTTGAGACAGTGCATGGCTGGAAAGGCCTTGCCACTCCACTGACAGCTGTATCTGGCTCTGGAACTCCTATGCCAAATGTCATTTCTCCTCGGCAGTTGGAGAGCACTGCTTTGGTTTCTTTCAGCTCCGACTTGGTGCTGCTCTTGAGACTTTCAGTGCCGCTCTGATTCGTGACCCTTTGGGTCATGATTTCTGTTTTTTCCTTCCTCTTGGCAGGCACTTTGACCATCTTCTCTTGGTGCTTAGTGGTCTTAAATTTCATGATGAGACCACCTGGTGTGAGTCTGTTGTCCAGCATTTCCCTGGATGCATTGCAGGGAACCTTTGCAAATTGCAAAATAAGGCCTTTTGTTTCTGGAAGAGTTTCTCAAATTACTTGATAATTTCCAACTCCCTGTTTTCATTGTTCTCTACTTTGTAACCCTGATTTTATTTTTCAATTTTGTGTTTCTGGACATTTTATGTCACCTCTCCTTCATTTTTTCTTCTTCTATTTTCCTTTGTCTTTTAAGGGGATTTAGTGGCACATTTTCTCCACTTCCCTTCCAATACTTAAAGTGTTTGATTTCTGCTATTATACTCTAAGTTTCTAACAGCCATTACTTTTATTTTGGGGGTTCCTTTTTCATAAGGTCTGTCCTTGTTTCATGCATGTGATGTTTTCTGTCCTTTTCCAAGGATGATAATTTCCTTGAATTTTCCTTTTCCTTGCATAGCTCCAAATTTCTTCCTTTTGTATTATATGCCACATCTCCCAAATGTCTGGCAGTCCTGCACTGCTGATGTATAAGAGTGGGGCGCCAAGACTGGTAAGGAAGCTCTTTACTATAGGCTCTGTTCTCAGGCAACTAGCCTGTTGAAACCTTTTGATGTCAGTCTCTTCAGACATTTTTTTTCTGAAATTGATAAGGTTTCTCTGAGAGGACTCCTACAGCCCTATGTGGGAGAAGCACACTGAGCAGCGTTGTGGGAGCTGTATGTGGGAAGCTGGCAGAAGTTATAATGTTGGTGTCCCAGTACTGAGAATATGTATGTTCATTCCATTCTCTCCAATGTGGAATCCTTTCTCTAACCTTGAGTTTCTCAACTCTGGCACTATTGACATTTGGGGCCAGATGATTCTTTATGATGGGGCTGCTCTGTGTGGTGTAGGATGTTGGACAGCATCCTTGGTTCCTACCCATTAGATGCCAGTAGCACCCACTGCCCTAGCTGGAACAAACATGTCTCTACATATTGCTGAATGTCACTTGTGAGGCCAAATAACCCCAAGCTGAGAAGCACTTTTCCAGGCTGGAAAAGTGCTTTCCCTCCCTGCTTGTCTCTTTTCTTTTTTTTTTCCAGAAAAATTTAACAGGTTTATTTATAATTGTTATAAAGTTGAACTGCTGAAACTTGTTCACTGAAACATTTTGACTTTCATTAATGCTTTATGTTCCGCATTTATATTAAAAATTCACACACAAATGAAAATGGAAAAACTGCCAATACCTGATTTCTGTCCCCTATTTTTCCAGTTGCAATCATATACTTAGGTGCCTTTTGACCCCATGGGAAAAAAATATCTAACGTTCAAGAACTACCAATAACAGGAAGAAGAGATTTTTTTTTTAAAGAATGAAATGTTTCCCATCATAGCAGATTCTTAAGCACGCTCTCCACATATGCCGTGTGCTAGCTGGATGTCTTTTGGCATAATTGTTACACGTTTGGCATGGATAGCACACAGGTTGGTGTCTTCAAAAAGGCCAACCAGATAGGCCTCACTTGCCTCCTGCAAAGCACCAACAGCTTCACTCTGGAAGCACAGATCTGTTTTGAAGTCCTGAGCAATTTCCCACACCAGATGCTGGAAGGGAAGTTGGTGAATCCGAGGTTCAGTGGACTTCTGATAACGTCTAACTTCACGGAGTGCCGCAGTACCAGGCCTGTAACGATGAGGTTTCTTCACCCCACCAGGAGAGGGCGCACTCTTGTGAGCGGCCTTTGTAGCGAGTTGCTTCCTCAGTGCTTTACCACCCGTCGATTTGCGGGCAGTCTGCTTTGTACGAGCCATGGTATAGAGACCTCCTTACTTATCCCCCTTCTCCTTCGGCTGGAGCTCAGCGAGCTAGAGGCGGCGCTGGTGTTGGAGAGCGACAGCGGCACGGAGGCGGCTGCAAACACAATTCTGCTTGTCTCTTTTCTAAGAATAAACACTCATTTTGGTTCTGGGTTTAGTGGACATTAGATCCTTAGTTGTTGAGAAGATCTTAGAGTTTAACTGTTTCTTAAATAAATATTCCAGGAACCCTTATATCATTAGTTCTACATTTGTACATTTTTGGTAGAGTGTGTTCTGGGTCAATCAATTCCTAAGCCTTTGGACATTAGAGTAATACTGATTTTCCCTTGGCTTTCCCCATTGCTGAGTTAGGTTCCCATTTTCTTGGGCCTAATAAGTCAACTAACATCACCATCTGTTGACCAACTGCTGAAAGTTTGTTCCTATTAACTCTTTTCCTTCATTGTCCTGGGTTTTTGCATTTTTTGAATGTATTTAACTGTCATGAGAATCAAGGAAAGGATTGGAGGAAGGGGAAGAGGTGCAAGTGTGTGTTAATGGGGAGCTGAACCAACCATTTTCAAGTTGTAGAAATGTTATGTATAATTTGCAGGGAGGGAGCACAGGTAAGGAGCTGTCTTGTGAGAAGTGGAGAAAGGAACAGTGGCTAAAGGTGTATTCAATCCACTGTGTTTACATTTGAGTGCCCACTCAGTGGATATTTGTTGAATGAATAGATGAAGGAATGTTGGATATTGTGCATCATATTTTTGTAGTAACTCGAGAAATGTAAATTCGACCTATTTCAGTACTCCAAAGACCAACCAAAATAGTATGTTTCCACCAGATTACACCGTGGTTACACAAAACACTTGAAAGGGAGGTGGGCATGGGGAAGAAACCTACTATGTACTTGACTCCTACCCTGGCTCTGTGATAATATTCCTCAAAGGACAATTTGCTCTTTCCTTGAGGGTGTGGCTCACACCATTGTGGTATTAATCCCCTCATGTTCCATGCCTGGGTCATGAGAGTTTGTTCTTATCTATTCTGTGTGAGAAAAGGAGAGGAGAATTGAGTCTCGGGAAACATGAACATGATGGCTGGAACACCTTGATCCCAGTGATCTTAGCCTTTCCCCATGCCCTATGCCCCCACTCTTGTTAATTACAGGAAAGACGGAGTGGTTCTTCACTGGCCCCTCCCTTCCAGAGCTCCACATTCTTTCTTCTCATTGGTTTCTTTTCTCCTCAGACCCAGTCAGAGACATCTGGAATGGAAGGATAAGTCTATTTACTGTAGCTCAACTGCAGCAGTCTTATGACTAGGTATATGGCTGACTGAATTTGTCTCCATAAATTAGGATAATACTGACTGGTACCTCAGTTACCACTGGTACAGAATACACTTTATGCCAAAATATAATCACTAGATGAATCATAAATAATAGTTTGACTTGTTAACATTATTCCAATAATAGTAATAATAAGTTGTGGGAAAATTCCTGGTACACACTTTCCTCCTCTAAGATAGTTGCTTTTGTTCAGTGGCTCAGTCATGTCTGACTCTTGAACCCCGTGGACTGTAACCCACCAGGCTCCTCTGTCTGTGGAATTCTCTAGGCACAAATACTGGAGTGAGTTGCCATTTCCTTCTCCAGGGGATCTTCCCAACCCAGGGATTGAACATTGTCTCCTGCATTGGGAGGCGCTGAGCCACCAGGAAAGCCCCTCTAAGATTAGACGATCTCAAACAGAACTTGAAACTATTAATCGTTTTTTAAAACATGTCTCGATTGTAGCTTAAGTGACATAGGCAATATAGAGATTTTTTAGTGCTGTCACACATACTGTAATTTTCTTCTTTCCTGACATGTCATATAATATCACTCCTCTAATTGTTATGAAGGTAGGCATGACCAAATGACTTGGATTGGTTTAAAAAAATGGGAGGAGGTGCTTGAAGAGTCAGTATGTAACTTTGCCTAGTTTGTTTATTATGGAAGAATATCCAGAAGAAATTTTCCTCAAACTGGCTACCTAACTGACTGCAATGAGTGTAAACTGGTGCAAACTGTTGTTGGACATATAATACAAGAAAGAGTGAGACTTTTGTTGAGTAAAGCACTAAGATTTGGGAGCTGTTTGTTGCTGTAGTATAATCTAGTCTCTACTCACTGATACAAACTTGATGGAGTTTATATAATTCAAAAGTGTTCACAATATCTTCTAGTGTCTGTGTGTGTTGTTGTTCAGTCACTAAGTCGTGTCCGACTCTTTGTGACCCCATGGACTGCAGCACCCCAGGCTACCCTGTCTATCATCAACTCCTGGAGCTTGCTCAAACTCATGTCCATTGAGTTGGTGATGCCATCCAGCCATCTCATCTTTTGTTGCCCCCTTCTCCTCCTGCCCTCAATCTTTCCCAGCATCAGGGTCTTTTCCAATGAGTCAGTTCTTCACATCAGGTGGCCAAAGTATTGGAGCTTCAGCTTCTGCATCAGTTCTTCCAATGTGTGTGTTAGATGAAAGCAAAACTGCTCTGTTTGAACCTGGGTTGGTAGTCTGCAGACCTAGCTTAGCCTCTCCTTCCCTCCATGTGTCCTCCTAAAACACCTTCTCAAAATCTTATCAGAAGATAGTTGGAAAACCATTACTAAAGACTCCCAAACAAATATCAAGAACTTTTCATGATTAAAGTTTTAGGCTTCCTTTTTATCTGGCAGTAATGGCAAAAATCCCCTCCCTACCCACTAAATAATAAGCTAAAACTAATTATAATCAGGCAAATGAAATAAAATGAAAACAACAGGGTCTTTCCCAGTGAATATTACCGTAATCACATACACATGAATTGAATGTGAAGGCAGCACTGTGTGCTTGCATCGCCATATGCAGCAGAACTTTGAAAACAGAACTGAAGAGTGAAACGGGAACCAGAAGACGCCATGGTAGCTCATCCTGCCCTGGGTCTGCATCTGTCTTCTCTGCCTCACTTAATTCCCCATCTCCAGGGAAGCATGATCTTTTAGTCCAAGCTAAAGGTCACAATGCTTTCAAGCATCCTCAAGTGTTAGGCTGTCCTGGCCCTTTGAAAATCTGAATTAAAACATGGACTCAAGGGGAAAAAATCACATCTGCACACTTAATATATGTATCACATTGCAGGACTTTTAAGGCCTGCCTGAACCCCAGCTTAAGAAACCCTGATCAGATGGTTCTCAGTATTTGCCCAGTATGAATTTAACCTCTTGAAAATGTGTATATTTCTTTATTGGGTCAAGATGTGTGTGAAGTAGGAACACTATATTTAATAGTTTCATATATTGGTTAATGTTTCAAGAGCATCTCAAATGTTAGAATTCTTTAATTTCGTATTTTCTTTATGTAGGTAGAAAATAGAAAACATGTGGAATCATGTGGGATCATACAATATTTGTCCTCTGGCAAATGATTTATTTCACTTAGCATAATACCTTCAAGGTTCATCCATGTTGTAACCTGTGTCAGAACTTAGTTTTTAAGGTTGAATAATATTCCATTGAGAGTATAGAGCACATTTTGTTTATCTGTACATTGGTTGATAGACCCTTCAATTGCTTCTATGTTCTACATGCTGTGAATAATGCTGTTGTGAACATGGCTGTACAAATATCCAAACCCTTGCTTTCAATTCTTTTTAGTATATATCCAGAAGTGGACTTGATGGAACATGTGGTAATCCTATTTTAAATTTTCTTGAGGAACTGCCACACTGCTTTCCATACAGCTGCACCAGTTCACATTCCTACCAAACCCAAAAGGGCTTTCCATATACCTGCCAACACTTACTTCCTGGTTTTTGATAATAGCCATCCTAATGAGTCTCATATTTTTTTCTTCTTGTATTATTATTAATTTTGGTTTTGCTGGTTCTTCATTGCTGCATGTAGGCTTTCTCTAGTTGAGGTAAGCGGGGGCTACCCTTTGCTGTGGTGCAAGCCTCTCATTGTGACTTCTCTTCTTGGAGAACACAAGTGCATGGACTTCAGTAGTTGCGGTTTGCAGGCTTAGTAGCTGTGGTGCACCAGGCTTTATTTGATTCAAGGCATGTAGAATCTTCCTGAACCAGGGATCAATCCTGTGTTCCCTGCACTGACATCATGTCACCAGGAAAGTACTCATAATGGTTTTGATTTGCATTTTCTTAATGCTTAGTGATGTTTAGTATCATTGCATGTGCTTATTGGCCATTCATTTCTTTGGGGAAATGTCTATGTCCTTCACTATTTTTAAAATTGTTTCTTTTGTTGTTGAGTTGCAGGAGTCCTTCATATATTCTGGATGTTAACCCTTTATCAGACAGATGATTTTCAAGTATTTTCTCTTATACCATGCATTGACTTTTCTTTTCTTTTCTTTTTTTTTTTTTTACAAATCATAAGTTTATTGCTCGATAAATCTTCACAAACATACCAGAATCAAATTACAGGACAATATATTGAGAACTTCAAAATACCTTATTGTGTTCTCTTCCAATTGCAACACTCCTAACAACAATCTTAAGTATTTTGAGCAGATCTTCATATGGATTATTTTGGATTTCTCCTCTGTAAATAACTTGTTTCTATCTCTTGCCCGTTTTTCTATTGAGGTTACAGTTGCTATTTGTTCTTTGTTGATGTTCATGAGCTCCTTGTATATTCTGGGTCAACATTGTTTAATTGAAATATAGGATGAGCCACACAACTTTCCAGTAGCCACATTAAAAGAATAAAAATAACTCAGTGAAATTATTTATTTTAATTAATTTGTTGCTTAATTATTGGACAGTGAAACTGTAGTTATAGATTATTTCTTCAGTTCTATAGACAGCAAATACTTCCTCCCATTTTAATTTCTGGCTATTTACTTTTCTTAGGAGTGATGAGATATCTTTTCTGGTTTAATATATGGTCATTTTGTTGTAAATCTTTATACATACTTTGTTAGTGTCCTTTGCTCCAAAGTTTTGAATTAAAAATATTTTTTTCAATTTAATTTTATGGAAGTATAGTTGATTAGCAATGTTGTGTTAGTTTTGGGTGTACAGCAAAGTGATTCAGTTATACATATATTCATTCTTTTTAAGATTCTTTTCTCATATAGATTATCACAGAATATTGAGTAGAGTTCCCTGTGCTATATAGTAGGTCCTTGTTGGTTATCTATCAAGAAGTTTTGAATTTTCATGTTAATCAAATTTCTTTTTTTTTGGTGTCCTATCCAAAAAATCATTTCCTAATCTAAAGTCATTAAGTTTTCTTACATGTTTTCTTCTCTGAGCTATATAGTTTTTTCTCTTATGTTTAAGTCTTTGATCTATTCTGAGTTAAATTTTTGTATATGGTATAATATAAGGGTTGAACTTCATTCTTTTGCATATGGATATCAATTTTTCCAAAGCCATTTGTTGGAAAATCTATCCTTTTTTCATTGAATGATCTTGGCATTCCTTTTCAAAGTTCACTTGGCCATATATGCAAGGACTTATTTCTGAGCTCTCTCTTCTGTTCCATTAGTATATATGTTGGTCTTTATGCTGGTACCACACTGTTTAGATGACTGTAACTTTGGTAAGTTTTGAAATCAGGAGGAATGGGACTTCCAAATTCGTTCTTTGGTTTGAAGATTGTTTTGGCTGTTGGAGTCCTCTGAAGTTTCTTATTAATTTTGGAATGGATTTTGCTATGCTGCAAAAAATTATTGGGATTTTTATAGGGTCTGCACTGAATCTGCAGATCACTTTGGGTAATAGGGACATCTTAACAATATTAAGTCTTCCCAACCCATGAACGCAGGATATATTTCCATTTTATTTGTGTATTCTTTAAGTTCTTCGTTGTTCTGTAGTACTCAGTTTAAAAGTCTTTAATCTCCTTGGTTAAGTTTAATCTGAAGCATTTCTTTTGGCTATTATCAATGGAATTGGTTTTTCAGTTTCCTTTTGGATTGTTTATAGAAAAAGATCTGATACTTGCATGCTGATCTTGTATTGGAAAATTTTGCTGAATTTGTTTATGGTCTTAATCTGTGGGGTGGGGAGAACTATTTAGAGCTTTGCATATATAAGATCATACCATCTGTTAACAGAGGTAATGTTCTTTTTTTAACAGCTTTTATGTCTTGTATTCCTTTTTCTTGATTAATTGCTTGGGCTAGAAGTTCCATTACTATGAATAGAATTGAATAAAAGCGGTAAAAGTGGGCATCCTTGCCTTTTCTTCTGATTTTAGAAGAAACATTTCCCACCTTTCATTGTACATAATGTTGGCTGCAAGTTTTGAATATATGTCCTTTATTATATTGAAATTATTCCTTCTATTCCTAGGGGTTTTTTTGTTTAGCGGTTTGATCATAAGTGTGAATTGTTAAATGCTCTTTCTGTATCAGGTGAGATGGTCATATGATTTTTTTTCATTCTTCAATGTGGTGTATTACATTGACTCCATGTTTTTAATACATAGGGTTAAAAATATTTTCAAATAGAGTCCAGGCTAAAGGAAGCTTTGACAATGTGGTCTCATTACTATGTGTGCACATAGACAAGGCCTTTTCACTTTTCCTTCTGAGAAGTCCCCTTGATTTCTAGGCTTCTATCTTTTGCTCCTAACTTGCCTTGTGGCATCCTCATGAAAATATTCTGAAGTTTAGAAATACTTATATTACTTCTTAAGAAAGATCATAGAAGGTTAAAACTGAAAATGACTTCAGAGTTTATTTTGTCTACCTACCACAAGGATACAGAGCTTGCTGTTAAAAAATGCCATTGAAGTATATTTTAATAGTCCAGGTTTCATATTTCATTACATGTTTAAGGCTTGGTACATAAGAACAGAGAGAAGTGATCATGTATATGGGACTAGCTGTGAGTAGATTAAAAACTATTCCACTTCAACTAGAAATGTCTTCTTCCCAGTTTTACTTTTGTGAAATCTATTTTATTGGTGTATGCTAATCAAAAAAAGACAACTTATCAAAAAAGTTTTACTTATCTCATTGAATCCTTCAAAACAATTCAGTGAGGTAGATATTATAATTCCCAACAGACATATACAGGCCAAAAGTGATTACCAAATAGTGATCAAAAAGACATGTGGAGAATTCTAGAAAGGATAGGATTACGATTTGGGAAAGAAGTTAAAAGTGTAAGTTACATTGTACAGAATATGAGGATTAAACACTTAGATGCAAACAAAAATTTTAAAAGGGATTTATTAGTATTATCATTGTAATAAAAAGAACCATGTGAAGACATGACCTTAAATAGAAAAATCATCCTGGCTCTATTATTAAAGGAGCCTGGAAACTAACTGCTGGGTCATTCACAGAAGTCCTTACTATGCACTCTGATTGCCCAGATTTGGGCTCCTAATTCTATTTTCCATTAGAAGAGTGTTTTGTGAGTATTGGATTTTATATTTTACTGGAGGGAAAAGCAAAGTGGGTATTAAATACTTTACCAAAAAAGGCGAGTCTATGGAAGGCTCAATCCATGATGAATACTGGAAAAGAGAATAATTAATATTAAGTGCCCAAAGGAAATCATAATAAAATGAAAGATGACAAGCATGGCAAATATTCCATTCTGTGTTTTATTCTCTGAGGGCGTATTGATTCAAAAAGGTGCTGGTAAATAAGCTACTGAAATGCTTGAGGTTCCCTCTATCCTCATCAAGAAAACAGAAATGGAAAGATTTTATGGTGACTGACCCAGGATGAGGTTGCCAGCACAGAAGGGATGGACACCAAGGAGATTGTCTGCTTGAAAATGGAGGAATTTTGCTGGAATGTCAGTGCTGTTAGGGAGAGGTGAGATTCTCTTTTTACCATCCATCAGAGAGCCTGCTGCAGGTAGCGTCATGAGCTGGGCCTTGTTGCAAGCTCGCCATCAAGGTTTATACACCTGAGTATTGGTTCTAAGCTGCAAGCTGGCCCCTGTCCCTAAACCTAGGGTTCCCACCTTTCTTTAGGGGAACAGTCACATACTTCAATGTCTTCCCTAGTGGCTCAGTGGTAAAAAAAAAAATTCTGCCTCCAATGCAGGAGACAAAACTTTGATGATCTCTGAGCTGGAAAGATTGCCTGGAGAAGGACATGGCAAGCCACTCTAATATTCTTTCCTGAGAAATCCCATGGACAGAGGAGCCTGGCAGGTTACAGTCCATGGGGTCGCAAAAAGTCTGCCACGACTGAGGGACTAAATAACAACAACAAATACCTTAAAGCAACAGGAATTTACTCAGGCAAGGGACTCCACTGGAATAGAGGGGTTAGAACTTTCTGGGGACATATGTACCAGGTAAAGCCCCACCCTGTGATTCCTTCCCCTCTTACTCGGTCAGAGCTGACTGTAACTACCCCTGTCAAGAAGCACACTTCTCACCAACTTAATTGCTAGGGTATCACTTTTTGCAACAGTGGAAATAATACTCCACTGAACCAGCATAAAATATCTGGTTTCCAAAAGGAACTTTTCATACAAACTTTAAAAAATCAAAAATGAGACATTATGATTTACATGATGAAAGTGGAAAATTAAATCATCTTATAAGCTCCCCTCCCTAAGTCCCTAGTTTCTGGGTGTAGATAAAACAATTCCACCAAATTCCGATGAGCTACTGAAGGAGATCAGTATCATCAATAAAAAGAGTTAACTTGAAGAGGGCTATTGATATCTTGTGTTGTATTAATTGGGGAATTAAAAGTGTATGAAAGGCCAGTGATTCAAAGCAAAATTATTTTTTTGCTTTGTGTTGTTTTGTGTCAAGCGCAGTGGATTGCTGTAACTTCATTGGGAAGGTTGCTGAGAAGTACCCTTGCCCAGGGAGGGAGAGTTATTAACTTGAGGCTGACTGTCCTAGACACGGACTCCAGTTCCCACACCATGCTAGGGGTTCTTTGCTGTGAAGTGATGAGAAATTATACACACCGATGTTTGAATAGCTCACAATCTGGTTTGGGAATTGAGACACAAGAAGGTGAGGAAATAGAATGTTTCTCAGGCAATAGAGACACTGCTCTAAAGCTTTCCTGTGCCCCCCTCATGGGACTAATTGCTCCCTTTTTGTTACTTCCATTAGCGTTTTATGGGCGCTGTTACATGACTACTGCTTTTATGGTAGTTCTTACATGCTTATTGCTCCCCTGTTAGTTTGTGCTGCCCTCGAGGGTTAGTGACTGCACTCCACGGCCTGCAGAGCCCTGGGAACCCTGAGCTTCCCGAGCTGAGGGACGTTCACTGACAGAAGGATGAGCCTGTGACAGGGATTCTGAGAATCCAGATGAACAGGGAATAAAATACACTTCTCTCAGCTACCAGGCCACTCTTGTTCCCTAGCCACCCAGCCCCAGGTTTTCTGGGCCTATTTCTACAGCTGTCCCATTCAGCTGATCTTTTCCAATGAGTCTTTTCCATTTTCAACTTCCAAATAAATGTGCCTTCACTTTAGGATGTGCAGAGTTGAGTTTCCCTTGCTTGAAACTATTACTGAACCACATGCATTTTGGCTTGCTGAGCAGCAAGCCAAAACACCGAGACGCTGAGGTTTGCAGCAAAGAGCCAGTTCACCCTGAACACAATGGGCTCAGGGTTTTTATAGAATAATGACTAAAGCAGCAGGGCGGTCTGAGGGGTGGGAAGGTAGGGGAAGTTGATTTGGTAATAGGTGGAGAGTGTCATTCTGCGCAGGTGTGACTAAGCCACAGACCTCTGCATGTCCAAACATGGAGGTGCTTAGTGTGACTTAACCATGGTGTTTTTGGTCCTCTGATGTCAAGTCATGGACACTAGTGCATGTCCATTTGGAGGGTCAGTGGTCCTATCCAGTCTTAAGCAGCTCAGCTCCAACTGGACACAGTTGATTCCAAGTTCCTGGACAACAACTCAGGCAAACAGTTTATTGTTTAGGCCAGCACTCCCCAACCTTTTTGGGACCAGGGACCAGTTTCATGGATGACAGTTTTTCCATGGACCAGGGTTAGGGGTGAGGTGGTGATGGTTTGAGGATGATTCTGGTGCTAGTGGTAAAAAACCTGCCTGCCAGTGTAGGAGACGTAAGAGATGTGGGTTGGATCCCAGGGTCGGGAAGATCCTCTGGAGGGGGGCATGGCAACCCACTCCAGTATTGTTGCCTGGAGAATCCCATGGACAGAGGAGCCTGGCACTACAGTCGATGGGGCCACAGAGAGTCAGACATGACTGAAGCGACTTAGCACACACTCATAAGGAGCAAACAGCCTAGATCCCTTGCATGTGCAGTTCACAGTAGGCTTCATGCTCCTTTGAGAATCTAATGCTGCCAGCCATCTGACAGGAGGCAGAGCTGAGGCAGTAATGCAAACGGGGAGCAGATGTAAATACAGATGAATCTTTGCTTGCTTGCCCACCACTCACCTCTTGCTGTGCAGCCTGGTTCCTAACAGCTCAGGTATGCTGTCTGCAGTAGGTGCTCAGTGTATGCCTGTAGGTGGAGTGAGTGCTTAGGAGGCATACTTGCTTTACTTCCATAGTGTTGTGCTCCCTGTGATCTGTGGTCTTGCTGCTGGGTTGGATTTGCAGCCTCAGACCTGGAGGGCCTTCTCACAGTAACACTAGACAGATTGGAACTGATTTCAGGGTTTCCCTTGCCAGCTGGCACTGGACAGTGCTAGTAACCTCCAGACAAAGACCCCTAGGAACACAGTTTGTTGTTCAGTCACTAAGTCATGTCAAACTCTTTTTGACCCCAATGGACTGCAGCACACCAGATTGCTCTGTCCTCCACTATTTCCCAGGGCTTGCTCAAATTCATGTCCACTGAGTCGGTGATGCTATCCAACCATCTCATCCTCTGTCACCCCTTTCTTATCCTGTCCTGAATCTTTCTCAGCATCAGGATCTTTTCCAATGAGTCAACTCTTTGCATCAGGTGGCCAAAGTATTGTAGCTTCAGCTTCAGCCCTTCCAATGAATATTCAGGGTTGATTTCCTTTAGGATGGACTGGCTGGATCTCCTTGCAGTCCAAGAGACTCTTAAGAGTCTTCTCCAACAGCACATTTCAAAAGCATCAATTCTTTGGTACTTAGCCTTCTTTATGGTCCAACTCTCACATCCATACATGACTACTGGAAAGACCATAGCTTTGACTAGATGGACCTTTGTCAGCAAAGTGATGTCTTTGGAGTTGAAAGAGTTGGGTTCCTTACTCACAGAGAGGGACACTGCACACCTTGGGGCCAAGTGGGGCATCTGAGTCAGAGAAATGCCTTGTGCAGAAAGTTAACAAAGCAGGCATGAGCCTGCTATTCTTTCCAAAACCTGTTTGCCAGCCTGGTCTTTGGCCTTCATCTGAGAATCCACTTTGGGAATGTTACCCCCATTCCCACACTGACAAAAGTGGCATACTGTGCTTCAGCTGTCTGTGCTGGCAGTAAGGTTGATGCTGAGCCCTGGTCTGTGTTCAGGGAGTCTGGGATGTTGGTACATGCTAAGCAGGAAGTGCCTGTGTAAGCAGCCCCAATAAAACCATGGGCCACTGAGTCTCTGTGATTCCCTGGTGACGACATGTCACAGGTGTTGACATAGCTCAGCTGATCCTGAAGGAATTAAGCACATGCTGTGTGAGTCTGTGGGAGAGGACTCTGAAAGTTGGATCTTGGTTTCCCCTGGACTTCACTCATCCACCTTTCCATTGGCTGATTTTGTATCTTTTCACTGTACCCAATCTCAGCCATGACTATGACTACATGCTGGGTCCTGTGAGTCTTAGTGAATCCCCAGACTTGGGAGAAGTCCTGAGAATCCCTGACATACTTTACTATGGGCTTTGACCTTGAGGTGGGCTTCTCAGGTGGCTCAGCAGTAAAGAATCTGCCTGCCAATGCAAGAGACACAGGTTTGGTCACTGGGTTGGGAAGATCCCCTGGAGGAGGAAATGGAAACCTGCTACAGTATTTTTGCCTGGAGAATCCCATGGACAGAGGAGCCGGGGTCACAAAGAATTGGACATGACTGAGCATGCGTGTGAGGACTTGAGTGTACACTCACAGAGCCTGGAGCACCGTCATACAAGCATACCCACAGCACAAATTGAACTGGAGGTTGGCGACCTTGGAAAGGGTATAAAGCAGCAGGACTTGCTACTGGGTGGCATGATCCAGGAAGCAGCAGTCATTCTGGGGGTGGGTGTTGAGATAAACCTTAGCTGGGAGAAGGATGATGAGAACAAGGCCAAAGCTGTAACTGGTAAAGAAGCAGTGAGTGCTTACGTAAGCCAAGGGGGGGGGATTTTTTTTGTGTGTGACTTGAGTGACTTTGGTGTTTTGTCAATATTCAGATATGACTGCGGAGGACTCTTGTTTTTGTCTTGATCCATCATAGTCACGGGGTGATCTTGACTGATGCTGCTGTTCTATGAAACCAATCATGTTCAATAGGAGAACACCAGGGCCTGGCTGGGAAGGACTGCCAGCTCCTTGATGACAAGGAGCTCTTTTTCTCAACAGTAATTCAATCTGAAACAGTCTCTTCTGTAAGGCCACAGCTTTCATTTATATGGAAACATTTCCCCATCATGATTTAGGCCTTGATAATTATAACATCTCCAATTTTCTGTATTCATTGAGTGAAAATCCTACTTATGGAGACAGCCATGCTGGAGGAGTTTCGACCCATAGGCTGCAGATCATATAACTTTGCTCTCTGTAATAACTGCTCATCAGTGTTCTGCTTCCCTCTGGTCAGTTGGCTTTCCTGCATGCAGCTAAATCTAATTTCATGACTTCTGTCACTGGCACTTACTTCAACAGTCTTGTGTTGAGAATATAGTCCTGTGCATTTTAAGGCAGCACTGCTACCCAAGGCCATTCACAGCTCCCTTCTCCTAAAACCCAAAGTGAGGACTGTGGCTCTAGTGATCTCTGTAGGTGGTAATTGCAAGACCTAGCACTACTTTTTTAATTGGCCTACAGTTGCTTTACAATGTTGTGCTAATTTCTGCTATACAACAATGTGAATCAGTTACACATTTACATATAACCACTCTTTTTTAGATTTCCTTTCTCTTTAGGTCACCACAGATCGTTGAGTAGAGTTCTCTGTGCTATACAGTAGGTTCTCATTAGTTCTTTTATATGTAGAAGTGCATATATGTCAATCACAATCTCCTAAGTCATCTCAGCACCCACCTTGGAAACCATAAGTTTGTTCTCTACATCTGGGACTCTATTACTGCTTTGCAGATAAATTCATGTGTACCAGTTTTTCTAGAGTCCACATTAAAACGATGTTATATGAGATTTGTTTTTCTTTTTCTGACTTACTTCACTGTATAACAATCTGCAGGTCCATCCACATCTCTACAAATGGCACTATTTTGTTCATTTTTAATGCCCGAGTAATATTCCATTGTGTACATGTACCACATCTTCTTTATCCACTCTTCTGTCAATGGACATCTAGATCATTTCCGTGTCCTGGCTATTGTAAATAGTGCTGCAGTGAACACTGAAGTGCATACATCCTTTTGAATTCTGTTTTTCTCAATGTAAGCCCTGGAATGGGGTTAAGACCCAGCACATTTTGATTCCAACCTACAGCTCCAGGGGCCTTCAGCCCACATCTTTGACCTTTGTTCCAGGCATAGTGGGATTCCTCTTGCAATTCATCTTGCAAAGGAAGGAACTGCCCCTTTCTGGTCACATGAATATTCTACCTCTCCCCAGGGCACCTCTTTCCACCCCTGAGCCCTGGGGCGGGGCTGCAGGTGCAGTAGCTAAGAAATTATTCTACCTCCAAAAGGGATGCTCTCCTGCAGGTGGCTGTGAGTCTTCAGGGAGCTCTGGTTTGGGAAGCAATCAGGTCCAGGAGCTCCGCCGCGTCCTGGATGAGAGCACATCACGTCTTTAAACCTGTATCCATCATCATGGCCTCTTTGATGTCTTTTGACATGGGGGTTGTTGAACTGATGGGATCCCTCTCAGTGCATACTCTGGGGGGAGAATAGGTGACTGCCAGAAGTCGGTGATCCTCTGAACTTAAGCTATGGAGACCTGGTGCCTTTTCTCAGCAGTGAATTCTGACTACTAGTTCTGGGGAAGGATCCCGTGCACTACTTAATACCAGTCATTCAGGTTTCATCAGTCAGCAGTCGTCGAGGATAAGATCTGAATATTAGGGAGCCTGGTTACAATTTTGACAAAGCTTCTTAATTTGTCCTGTCCAAAATAGGAACCACTAATGCTTATGGCTCCTGAGTCCTGGACATGTGACTAGTCTGTATCAAAATGTGCTGTGTTGATAAAACACACACTGGATTCCGAAGACAATAAAACCTAGACTATAAACCATCTCATTAATAATTTCTATATAAGCTACATTTGTGATAATTTTTTATTGAAGTATAGTTATATAATACTGTGTAAGTTACAGATGTATACTATAGTGATTGATGATTTTTACTGTTTATGCTCCATTTATAGTTATTATAAATGGGGTATTGTATCCCCTGGTTATACAATATATCCTGTTACCTTATTTTTTTAACATAATAGTTTGTACTTTTTAATATATTGCCCCTCCCCCATTCCCTGTCCCCACTGGTAACCAGTAGTCTGTTCTCTATATCTGTGAATCTGTTTCTTTTTTGTTATTCACTAGTTTGTTGTATTTTTTAGGTTCTACATGTAAGTGATATTATACAATATTTGTCTTTCTCTGACTTATGTCACTTAGTGTAATACTCTTCAAGTCCATCCATGTTGCTACAAATGGCAAAATTTCAGTCTTTTTATGTTTGAGTAGCATTCCATCATACATATATGTATATATATACTTCATCTTCATCTATTCATCTGTTGATGGACACTTAGGTTGCTTCCATATCTTGGTTTTTGTAATTAACTCTGCTGTAAACATTGGGGTGCATGTATGTTTCTGAATTGGCATTTTTCTCTTTTCAGATATATACACAGGAGTGGAATTGCTGGGTCATATGGTAGCTCTGTTTTTTTAGTTTTTTGAGAAACCTCCAGTTTACATTTCCACCAGCAGTGAACCACGGTTTCCTTTTCTCCAAATCTTCACCAGTGCTTGTTGTTTGGGCTCTTTTTGATGATAGCCATTGTGACAGGCGTTGTTATAATATTTTTATGTATTGGGTTAAATAAACTGTGTTACTGCAATTAATTTTATCTATTTATTTTTAATATTTCTTTTAAAAAATTTTGGTTTTGGCTGTGCTGGGCCTTCATTGCTGTACTCGGGCTTTCTCTAGTTGCAGCGAGCAGGGGCTACTCTTCATTGCGATGCTTCAGCTTCTTATTGCAGTTGCTTCTCTTGTTGCAAACTGTGGGCTCTAGGGTGCTTGGGCTCAGTAGCTGCGTCCCATGGGCTTCTTCCCAGAGCAGGGATCGAACCCTGTCCCCAGCACTGGCAGGCTGATTCTTATCTGCTGTCCCACCAGGGAAGTCCATCATAGAAAACGATGCACTTAAGTTAATCCTGTATTAAGCTGGGTAGTTAAATAAACATAATACCTCACTACCCAAATTAGTGGGGAGCAGAGGATTCTCTCTGAGTTTCTCATGCAAGTATCCCTAGTCTGTGCTCTGTTCTTCACTGAAGATCCCTAGCACACAGTGAAGTTACCACATGCTCATGCATTGGAGACAGTCTGGGGGGAAAATCCAGATGACCACATTCATCTAACTCTGAGTGACAAGCAGGGCTCCCTATCAAGATAAGTGTCCACTGTGTGAGCGATAGCCTTGAGGATTAAATGAAAATGCCTATCTCAGCCTTAAATCACGACTCGAGGTATGCACCAAAATTACAGCTCTGCAGAAACCAGGGTCTTGACAGAAGGGAGAGAGGACCTTTCCACATTATCATGGAATCGCATCTAACAACATATGGTCTCTCTTCCTGAACTTGTGCAGCAGAGCCAGTTGTCGCCATGATTCCACTCCTCATTTCCCTCCTGACCTTTCATCTTTTGTGTTCTTGTCAATTTTCTTTGGGAAGCGTTACCATTATGGTGGGGGTGTGTATGTCACGAAAGCACGTTCCACATCGCACTGAAAATTATGGCTGCAAAGCCTGCTTAAATTACACTCTAATAGTATTTTCTTGGAAGTCATTATGAATTTGGGTTCCTCCTAACCTTTGCCACTGGGGATCACATAGCACAGCTCAACGTTTCTGTTGCTGCATTTTATAGTGGTGGTAATGTAAGAATTTACTGGGGACTTTATATACAGAGACAAAAGCATGCCACTTTATGAAGCTATTAAACACCATGGATTTTCCCACATGAGAGATCAAGCTTATTGTATTTCCCAAGTCTCCCAGCAGTCCCTCCCCTTCACCCCACCCAGAACAGCTCCATTGTGTGAGACAGTGTGGTTGGCCCAGCCGTCCCTCAGCCCAGGGTTCTCAGAATCTGACTGCGACCTGGCGAGATCCCCAATGCGTAGCCATCAGAGATGGCTCAGCCCTCTGTCACCAGGCTTGTTACCGCAGGACACCTGGCCTCTATGCAGGAGAGGTTATTATATTTCCTTCTGACAGTTGAAGCTTTTCAAGGGCCAACAATGCCATTTTTTTATAGCAGAGATTAAAGTTAAAAACATGACAAGCTGAGAGCAATGCGTTTTTGTGTATGGACAGCCAGACATTTTCAGTCAGAGACGGCAGTTAGCTGCATGATCAAAATTCTAACTTGAAAGTACCAGGGTTCTCAAATTAGATGCTTATCTTCTCTTTTAGGAAGTGAGGCTTCATTTATAACAAAAATTTCTAATGGGGAAAATATGGTTTCACTCCCCAAATGCATTTGCTGTGGAAATGGCAGGCTGCTGAGATAGACAAGACATTATTTGCATAGACAGTCATCAAATAATAAACCTTTCTGTTCATCAGATCTGAAAATTCTGACCCATTTCCATTCAGGGTGGGGAGGCGGTGGTCCTCATTAAGGCTCCCTTTGGGGTAATTTAAGTTCTTCAAATCAATTGTGTTTTATGGAAATGACCAAGAGGTTTCTTTGGATTTGAAGGTTTGTGTGTTTTTTTTTTTTAAATTAAGAGTTCTCTGAATCTGGAGGTATTTACTGTGTGGTTTTAGTTGCTGATATAACTCTAAAAATATGTGAGGCTGCCTCTGAGATATAAATCATTCAACCGCCAAATGTCTTCATTTCTTCTTTGATTAGGAGAGGTAAGTTTCTGTCTAACAGTGGGCCAGTGAGTGAGCCAAGGCACTGTGGCAACATCAGTACCTCTAGATGGAAACAGCAGTTCACTGTCTAGAAAAAGCAGGGTATTAGTCACACATGGTTAGATCCCAGTAGGGCAGAGACTTCTGACCTCTTGGATGGACATTGCACCAACGACATGAAGAGTTGTCTTCTAATTCATTGAGGGTGACAAAGCATAAGAGTCCATTCGGGATATGTATGTACTTCTGACTCATTCACATTGTTGGACGGCAGGAACCAACACAAAATTGTAAAGCAATCTTCCAATTAAAAAGTAAAAGAAAGTTAAAAAAAACCCACACGTTGACCTTGGCTGCCTCATGCGCTTTGCATGGACCCAAGGCCCCTGGAACCTGGGCTGTGGCCCAGTGAGCACATGGGAAGGGCAGCCCCATGCTGGGTATACTCGACAGTTTGGGCTTTATAATCCTCATTCACATCAGTGTTCCTGGGAACTCCACGTTCATAGCTGAGTCTGGTGGGGGTGTCTGAGGCGGGGAGAGCTCAGAGCTGGACTGGCTTCCACTGACTGATACTTGCTGACAGGATGCTCTCAGGGGGATCAAGGTGCTGTATGAAGGACAGACATGGTGAACAGGAAAAGTGAGATATTTTAAGGTCCATCTCCTGAAAAAATTAACTTAAAAGAAAGTGAAATAATGGAGGCCCTGACCTGTGCCTCCAAGCATGGTTGAGGCAGGCGGGTTTTTGCAGCATCTGTCATAAAACCTCCTAGTGTTGGGAGGGACTCGGAGTGTAATGATGTGTCAATTTTTAGAACTTTCTTGTTACTTCTTAGCTGCTGCACACAAATCTGGTAAACTAGAAGCACAAAGAGGAAAATACAAAGCACTAAATGCTCTAAGTTAAATGCACAGAGAACTTTGTGCTCAGAAAAACATCCTCTCTTTGGCTTGTGGAAATTTCTAGGCCCCAGGTGTCCAGGTCCTGATACTACTGTTCTTTTGGCTGCTTCTACCTCTGTCTTTGCACCTACCTCTAGCTGTCCAGACTCACAAAGCCCTGGATCCTTACACCCCCCAAAGCCGCCCATGTATCTGATCACCCCTGGAGGGGGGAACTCAGTCCTCCCTTGCTCACTCAATTACTCACATGCTTGGGAATGTGGGCAGTTGGATTCAAGGAGAAATGAGAGGAAAATAATTTTTAATTTCAAAGAGAATCCGAGATATCTCTATGCTGCGAATATATGAATACAGTACAATTTATGAGGTGCTGGAAAATATACTACATTACACAGTCCAATTTCATGCAACCCATGGAGTTCCAAATGCCCTTCAGAGTGTTGGAAGCCAACATGTACAAATACAGTTTTAAATAGAGGATAACTAAATGGGTGTGATTACTCTGTTCGGAGCCTGCTAACGAATTCTCAAGAACATAGGGTTGTCAAGGTAATGTCTGGGAAGGTGGCAGAAACTGTCATTAAGCCAAGTGGAAAAATTCAACCCCATCAGCGTCATATTCCAGGAATTCTCAAGCAAAAAGAAATTCCTGGACATCTCTCGGAGTGCTTTTGTGTTTTCTTCCCTTTCATCCTTCAACCTTTTTTTCCATTTCCCCATAGATGACCAAATGAAATAGAATGTTCCCCAAGAAAAGTCATTTAAAGAAGTTGAGTTCAGGGTCAGTCTTTTTTATTTTTTATTTTCCATCCATGAGTCTTTCTTTTAGTTTATACCCTCTGGGCTGATTCAAATTAGAAGAGTATTTTGGACTCTCTGTGGAGGACACATGGTGAAATAACCTAAATTGGAAATGCATGTTTTATGATAACAGACATTTCCACTCTTGCTGGGCATTTCCAATTGCCAGAGAGCACCTCTATGACATGAGCTAATCCACAGACCCTCTGGAGACTCGGCAGAGAAACTGAGGCCATGAAAGTGATTACAGGGCCATTAAGTATAAATGGTGGAAAAGAAATTACATTTGAATTTTTTTCATGTTCTGCTTTCATATAAATTACCTAAGACAATGGAAAGAAAAGACCATCTGGGTTTGGATTTCATAAAATGAGAGTCACATCTGCTCTGGTATGTCATGTAAATATTCCCTTATTAGAGAGTTCAGTCTATGAAACACGTTTGGTCAAAAAAGCATTAAGAAAAAAGGGGGAGAGATGGCTTTTCATGGATGTTGATTATTTTTAAATCCTCAGTCCTAAATATTAACTGGCAAACACTTCAGAAAATTGTATGGGACTTTATTTTTAGAAAATCAGATACCTTACTCTGCATCTACTTTGGCCAAGGAATGCACATTTCTTTTTTATTTGTTGAACAGGAGATTTGGTGCTTTTTTCACCCAAGACCAGGGGCCTCTTGTGTTTAGCTTAGCTTTTACAAAGGGCTGAGGATGGCAGGGTATACATTCGTAGGTATATCCTTTGGCTTCAGCAATCTGAGATGACTGTTTCTAGCCATACTAAATTATTTTGCTTCCCAATAGTCTCTTTGCCTCCTCTTTTTTCTAACCTTCTGTCTCTTGGCTCCATCTCCTTTATGTTGGTTCAACCTTAAACTTCATGTGATAGCAAGATGGTAACAGCAGATCTAGACTTTTGCATTGTTTTAGGTTCAAGCCCATGAGGAAGAGTGAGCGGTGCCTTTTCAGGATCTTGTTGATACTAAATGGGAGATGTGCCTATCCTGAAATAAATTAGTAATCACAAAGCCTAGGACATGTAGTATTCTGATTGGCCAAGGTCTAATCAAATGCCCCACACCTGAATCATGGAAGCCCTACCCGGAACTCGTGGGCCGAGGAAAAAGAGATGATCCCTGTAATAGGCAGTTTCTGAGATGGCTCCTTGCCACCCTTGCCTTCTGGTATTTATGCCTTTGTGTATTCTTGTCCCCTTGAGTCAAGGTTGGGCCTGGTCTCTGGCTTCTAACCAATAGAATGAAAGAAAGGTGATGGTATGTTATTTCTGTGACTATATTACATAAGACAGTGACTTCTTTCTTGCTCTCAAACTCTCTCTATTGGCTTCTGAACTTTTACATTTTGAAGCAAGCTGCCATGTTGGAGGAGCCCATATGGCAAAAAACTGAGGGCAATCTCTAGCCAATAGTGGTTGAAGGAAAGAGGCCGTTAGTGTAAGCACTCTCTAGGAACTGAATCCTCCCTTCAACCATGTGACTATGGAAGCACATCCTCTCCCAGTCAAGCCTTCAGATGATGCCCCAAACTTGGCCAGCCACTCACTTGCAGACTTGGAGCAGGGCATGAAGCAGAGGACCCAGCTAAACTGTGCTCAAACTCTTGACTCAAGGAAACTATGATAACATTTGTTTTCTGCTGCCAAGTTTGTGGTGACTTTTAATGCAGCAATAGACAGCCAATAATACACTGTACCAGAGGGATATAGGATGCAGATGCTGGAGAAGGGTAGTGTGTGAAAGTGCATTTGGAGTTTGTTTTAATTAGATAGTACAATAAGATATACAGACACAGAAATGCTTGTCACAAAGGAAAAAGCTTATACTCACAGATATTTAGAGACCCGAGTCATGATATAACACAGAGGGCCACACTGGGAAAGACCAGAGCCGGTTAAGAGGTAGATACCTAAGCAAAAACCATGGACAAAAGCCTCGGTTGTTGTTTTCACAGCAAAAAGGGTCAAGGCAGGATAAACACACTTGGGATGGGCTTGTTTAAGTAATTTCAGGGACTTTCAGGATATAAGGACTGCCTCTAGTTGCTCAGTAGCTGGCCCTGGGGTGATACTAGAGTGGGGGGATTATTTTACTTTGAACTAGGTGCTGTAACAGGATCCCTTAGACCAGGTGGCTTGTAAACAACTGAAATTTATTTCTTAATGTTCTGGAAGCTGTAAGTCTGACATCATAGTTGCCAGTACAGTCAGATTCTGGTTTGGCCCTCTTCTGGGTTGCATAGCCACATGGTAGGAGGGACTAGATATCTCTTAGGGGTCTAAAGAGACCCCTAATAAGGGCACTAGTACAATCCATGAGGGCCCCACCCTCATGACCTTATTACCTCCCAAGGGTCACACCTCCTAAAAAGAGGTTGGGGATTAGGATTTCACGTTTGAATTTGGAGACAGTGCATAAACACTCAGATCGTGACAGGGATAGTGGCTCAATCATGGAGGCAGTTGGCAGGTATGGGCTGTACATTGGTTGGTTTGCTGGAATTACTTTTGGTACAGACAGTCTTTCAGGATTACATGTGCATGCTCAGTTATCTCCAACTCTTTGTGACCCTGTGGACTGGAGCCCTCCAGGCTCCTCTGTTCATGGGATTTCCCAGGCAAGAATACTAGAGTGGGTTGCCATTTCATACTCCAGGGGATCTTCCCAATGTAGGGATTGAACTCCTGTCTCCTGCATTGGCAGACGGGTTCTTGACCACTGAGCCACCTGGGAAGCCCTCTTTCCAGGATCAACAACTCCCAAATGTTGAAGCACCATGGAATATAGAAAATCAACACACAATTCATACAAGTAGGTGAAGTTTGGGCAATAGAACAACAGCTGCCTACCACAGCACCTGATAGGCATGAGTTTATTGTTTCAACAGTCTTGGGAAGTGGGTAGAAATTGCTTTCCCTGTATTTTTGTAAGGTGAAAATGCAACAGCACAGAGAAACAACCTGGTCAAAATCAGTAAGTCAGAATAACAAGATGAAAATGAGACTGAATAGGATAGAATGTGCTATTTGCAGAGCCCAGTTTAACCTTAAGTTGTGTGAGATGTGATTACATCCTAGTCTCTGCATAGTCGGTAATAGTTAGGGGATTTCAGATTTTAGATTTTAGGTGCTCTGAGACAGAAACTCTCTCAATGTGAACTGCTGATCTGTACCAAGCAGCCACACAAGGGGACTGAAGAATCAACCAAACTGCCTGACCCAGCACTGACATGTCGTGGCCACTCACTGTCAGTCCTGCCTGCCTTCCTTGGCCAGCCCCTGGGGCTGCCGCTGGGTGCTCTTCCTGGAGCAGTTTCTGGGCCAGTCCCACTCGGGGCTGAGAGTGTCTGTGTCAAGTCCACCGGTGACATGATCCAGAAGTGGTTTTGCTTTCCTTGACCCAGCTTCTGCATTGCCAGGGCTGGGCCATTCACCCCTCATGACTCTTGTGTTCTAGCTCCGGCAGCACAGCATGTATGCCTTGGCAAATGCCTGGTTTCCCTGCCAAGAATTGCATTTTCCTGCCTGAGTAGTGTCCCTGCCGCATGGTGCTCCTTCAAAGAACTAAGAACTCCTATTTTTAGGGATGCAGTCCACAAGGGCAGGGGCTGCACCAGATGGGTTTTAAGGGCTCTTCATGCCTTGAAAAGCCATGACTCTACATTTGGTTGTTTTTTGCTGGATCTTGTATCATGGTACTTCTCATTCTTATGTTCTCTCTTATTGATTGCAACATTTTTGTGATCAATGACTACATAGTTTTAGTTTTAAAACATATCTAAAGCATCTAGAGTTTCAATAGTTCTTACTTTTGAAATGGAAGTGGTTTTAGGAAAAGCAACAGTCCAAAGAAATGTAACCTTAGAAGTAAAAAGAGCCTTTTATTTTTAGAAAAATGTCCCCTTTTATATTGCTCTTTTATATTTCTCCTGTATGATGAACTCAATGAGCACAGAATTCCAATGGCCTGGGCTGTGTCTAATGATGATGGCAATTGTGTTTCAGTTAAAAGCAGACCATCTCACGAAAAAAGGCAAAGGTGTCCATTCACATTGCTGATTACTTCCAGCACATTCTGGAGGTTGTAGTCAAGATTAGAGTCATATTGCTTAGTTTTATTTTTGATATAATGATTGAAAGTGTTCATACTGCTTAATAGAAGGGAATGATCCCAGATATTATTTATTTCTATTTAAAATTACAAATAATTAATTTATTCATTTTTGGCTGCTCTGGGTCTTCATTGCTCTGTGCAGGCTTTTTCTAGTTGTGGCAAGTGGGTGCTACTCTCTAGTTGTGGTGTGCGGGGTCTAGAGCGTGCAGTCTTCAGTAGTTGCGGCTTAAAGGCTCAGCAGTTGTGCTGCACAGGATTAGGTTCCCCTTAGCATGTGGGATCTTCCCAGACCAAGGATTGAACCTGTGTCCCCTGCATTGGCAGGCAGATTCTTAACCACTAGACTACCAGGAAAGTCCTCCATATATTGTTAACATAGAGGAGGAGTTGGCAAAATCCTACAGCCTTTAGGCAAAATCTGGCCCTCTGCTTATATCTGTAAATAAAGTTTTATTGGAGCACTGCCATGCTCATCTGTTTACATACTGTCTAGGGCTATTTGCGCACTACAGTGACAGCACTGAGTAGTTGTGACAGAGACTATATGGCTGGCAAAACCTAAAGTATTCCTCTTTGTCACTTTACGGAAAACATTTGCAAATGTCACACCTTAACATTAAGGGCAGTTAATAAAGTCTAAGCTTTTACTTTGTTCTGTATTTCATTTGATTTCACTTTCTTTTATGATGCTCATTTCCTTTTGAGCAATGAGCAATTTGGTGGGTTTTCAGTCCATTTATATGATACCTTCTGCTCAAGAATTTTAAATCTGTTTGCTTATAGGTTTGCACATCTGGCACAAGGCTTATAAGCTCTTTCTAGACTCAGAGAGGTTAATTTGCCTTCATAAAGTTGCACGTTCAGATGGTAATGGGAGTCCAGAAGAGAGCTCAGGTTTACAATTCAAATCCAGGCCCCATGTGATGACCATTTGTGTTTGAAGTTGTGATTCCTACATTGCACCAAAACCTGTATAAAAGGAACATATTTAGTCAACTAATTGGTTTTCTGCCTACCATTTAACCTGAATGATAACAACAGCAAAATCCACATCAGCTATTGTTGTTGTTTAGTCACTCAGTCTTATCTGACTCTTTGCGACCCCATGGACTGTAGCCCACCAGGCTCTTCTGTCCTTGGAATTCTCCAGACAAGAATACTGGAGTGGGTTGCCATTTCTTTCTCCAGGGGATCTTCCCAACTCAGGGGTTAATCGCAGATCTCCTTCCTTGGCATATGGATTCATTACCACTCAGCCACCAGGGAAGCTCACCCACAGCTATACTTGCAGACAAATGGCATCTTTGAAAAAGCTGTACAGATCTCCTCTTGTCCATGATGCCTTTTCTAAGAGGTTGAGTTAGAATAATGCTTCGACTTCATACCCCTCAGTGTGTCTCCCTAGACACCAGTCCTGGACCTCATGTTATAAGAGTCCTCCTCTTTCTACACTACTCCTCAAGCCCAGGGTTCTGTTGGGCTAAGAGAATGTGGCCCCCACCCCTGCTCTGGATCACATGTCCTGTACACAAGACCTAGGAATTCTCTGCTGAAATGTCCAAGTCCACTTCTAAGCCTGCATGGATTCTTCCCAATGTTCCTCCTGTATCTGAGGGCAGATGGCATTGCTGGGTACAACCTCAGGCTTGAAAGCTGGCCAAGGAGGCAGCTGTTTGAAGAATGTCCAGATGTCTCCTGTCATGTGCCTGAGACCTTTCATGGTTTGAACCTCATTTAACTTGTGACTGTAGTGATTTTCAAGCTTGGTTATTGGGGGAGTTTTACTCTTGGAGCCCAGACACCATGCTGTGAGGAAGCACAAGCAACCACAGAGAGATCATATGTAGTATTCTGGTCCTACCCAGAACTGAACACCCAGTATGTGAATGAATGAGCCTGCAAATGATTCCAGTCCTTGTTGTTGGGTTGCCTCCATCTGAGGCCCTAGATGTTGTAGAGCAGAGACAAGCCACCCTCTCTACCCTTTCCAAAGTCCTGGTCCACAGAGCTGTGAACATAATTAAATGATCATTTTATGGCACCAGGTTTGGGATGGTTTATAATGCAGCAGTAGCAATCAGGACATTGGCTTTCCATGTGGTTGTCAATGTAGTGACATGATGTTATTTCAGTCCTGAAATATCTATCAAGCTCCCCAAATGCCTTAACCACTGTGTGTGGGTATCAGAGATGTGGAATCAACAGAAGAGGTGGCTTTTACATTCTAAAAGTTGATGGCTGAGCAGGGAGAGACTACTTACAAATCAGTTAGTTCAAGAATAGGTTTTAGGTAACATGGTGAATTTGCAGGACCTGAGCAAGAGTTTAAAAAAGATCTACTTTTCACCACCCTAATGTTTAGAGACATGGTGAGGAACATATTATAGTAAAAAGTGCGGACTGCCTCTACAAAGTGAGAGGTCTAAAATGTGCTCCATTTAAAATAATGATTAGTGGCTTGCAGTGGTTTCTTTCCCACTGAGTGGTTGATGATTTCATTGCATTTGCTATGTCCCAGTGGTATAGAGTTTCTTTTATATGAAGTACTAAAATAGCTTTTCAAAAACAAGACAGGAAGTTTCATGCTCTAATGAACTAATATAGTAAAATGTCAATATCATTAACTAGAAAAAAAGGGCAGATGAATGTTTGAGTTCAGCTCTGCTGTGAAAGTTCTTTTCTTTGGAAAAGTTCTTGTATTGAATAATGCTTAATTTGACATTGTCAAGAATTTATAATCATTACCATCAATGCAGCAAAAATAATGTATGACAAATAAGCAAAGACTGTACATAAAGATTCCATGAATTTTTGTCCAAATGGTTTCTTCTAAAGTTGGGGCATATGTACAAGATATGATGATTATATGAAGTCTTCATGGATTTTTTAATGTACATAAATTTAAATTTACAGTGAATTCAAAGAAAGGGAAAATTTGGATTGATGGAGGCTTTGCTGACACAACATTATAAAAATCCAAATAGAGTAGCTTTCTATAGTTTCTTGAATTTTTCAGTTTGATGTGCTTTTTGTAGATTCTGAGAGTGGCTCTTGAGAAATAGAGACAAATACTTGTAAAGCTGGGTCTGAAGTGATTTTGAATGGTGTTGTTCAGAGCCTCCCTCAAAATTATTCTTTCTTCACCTTATCCTTCACTGGGTTCAGCCCTCTTCGACGTTAAGGAAGTCCCAGCTCTCATTTTCTTTGGGGCTCAGAGTGGGCAACCTCTTAGTGCCAAAACATCCAGCCTCTTCCAAAGTTGTTTACTTGCTTAGTCGTGTCCAACTCTTTTGCAACCCCATGAACTGTAGCTGGCCAGGCTCCTCTGTCCATAGAGTTTCCCAGGCAAGAATACTGGATTGGGTTGCCAATTCCTTCTCCAGGGGATCCTCCCGACTGAGGGATTGAACCCAGGTCTCTTGCATTGGCAGATGGATTCTTTACCACCGAGCCACCAGGGAAGCTCTTCTGCCAAAATACGCTTCTCCAAACACAATTTCTAGGTGTTACATGACAAGTGCCTGCCTGCCATGGTTTCCAGGGTGAAAGCAGACCAAGTTTACTTTGGAGAGTAAATGCTCCCAAAGATGAACACACAGTGCTGTCCAGTTGGGGAGCCCCATGGTTTTCAAATCTGCTCCATGGTACATCTTCAGTGTCCTGTGGAGGAAAGGGGAGTGTGGGAGATGGAGTTCTCCATGCCCCACCTAAATTGTAATCAAATGTCTCTGGGTTTCTGTTATTCATCTCCCACTCATGGTTTAGCCTAGTTAGACCTTTTTAACACCAAAAATTGAAATCAGCAACCCAAAGAGGTCAGTTGTTGGAATCATGAAGAAAGCAATGGTGCCAGGTGCTCCAGGTCTCCTGCCTTTTGCTCCAAAGGAGATGATTCTTAAGATTTGAATGTTTGTTTATTAAGTTGCTTTGTTGCTCATTCACATCTGACTCTTTGTGACCCCGTGGACTATAGCACACCAGGCTTCCCTGTCCTTGACTGTCTCCTGGAGTTTGCTCACACTCATGTCCATCGAGTCTGTGATACCATCCAACCATCTCATCCTCTGTTGCCCCCTTCTCTTCCTCCCCTTATTTAATTCTTTAATTGTGAAAAACATATAGATATCCCAACTTAATGACACATGTTGACCTTGACATGGTTCCACCTGGAGCCTTACCATTTTGCTTGTTCACAAGGTTATTTGGGCAAAGTAAAGGGGAGAGTCATTGAGAAGGTCATGTTGAATCTCAAGTTTCAACAGCAGAAGAGCTTGTTGATGATCTGAACAAAAAAATTCTATGTCCTGTGGTAGTGTCATCCTTCTCCTAGGACATTGTCCTGTGGAAGTACTCCCCACCCCCCAATGTCTAGTTCACGGTCACTCTCTGCTGATTCCTCTACCTTAAGGCAATCATTGTATCATAAAGGGAGAGAGAGGGACTTATATTTTATCATTATTTAGTGTGACAGTCTATCTCTAATATGCCTCCCAGTGATCGTCACTATGTTATACTCGTGTCCCGTGTAACCCCCTTCTCTTAGTGTTGGCTGCCCTACTGACTTGCTTCTAACCTATGCTGCTGCTGCTGCTAAGTCGCTTCAATCGTGTCCGATTCTGTGTGACCCCATAGACGGCAGCTCACCAGGCTCCCCCATCCCTTGGATTCTCCAGGCAAGAACACTGAAGTGGGTTGCCAGTTCCTTCTCCAGTGCGTGAAAGTGAAGTCGCTCAGTCCTGTCTGACTCCTAGGGACCCCATGGACTGCAGCCTACCAGGCTACTCTGTCCATGGAATTTTCCAGGCAAAAGTACTGGAGTGGGTTGCCATTGCCTTCTAACCTATAACATATGGCAAACATTATGGGGAGACCCTTCTCTGAGGTTGTCACCTGCAACTTGCCAGCCAGCTAGGGGTGGCCCATAGATGTTTGTGTGGCTCACAAGGTCACCCTAGAGTATGTTACCTCATAGAGAGTTCAGGTTTGTGTTAAGGTAGATTAACTGCTGTTAACAAAAGGTGACAAAAATGTATATTGGCTCTTACATAACAAAAGTCAATTTCTTTTAGTTTTTTAGATTAAATTTTTGTTTTATATTGGAGTATAGTTGGTTTGCAATAGTGTGTTAGCTTCAGGTGTACAGCAGAGTAGTTCAATTATATTAATACATATACTTATATCTCTTCTTTTTCAGATTCTATTCCCATGTAGGTTATTGCAGAATATTGAATAGAGTTCTTTGTGTTGTCCAGTAGGGCCTTGCTGATTATCTGCTTTATGTATAGAACTATGTATCTGTTAATCCCAAACTCTAAATGTATCCCACCCACCCCTTTTTACCATTTGGAAACCATACGTTCCTATTCTATGTCTGTGAGTCTTTCTCTATTTTGTAAATAATTTGCTTTTTATCATTTGTTTAGAGTCCACATGTAACTGAAATCATATTTGTCTTTCTCTGTCTGACTTAGAAATCCATTTCCTGATCATGAAACAGTACTGGCTAAGCAAAAAGGTTGTCAGAATGTCTCTCCCTCCTCCACAGTCATTCAGGCCCCCAGCATGATGAAGATTCTGCTGCTTTTAAGCTAAAACTCCAAGGTTGCTCTAGATATGGGGGTCATCATGATTCCAGCCAGCTAGAAGGACAAGAGCCCATGGAGGAATTCCATGTAGAAGGTGTGTAAGCCAGGCCTAGGAATGGGAAGTGTTGCTTCTGCTGATATCCCTTGCCCAGATCTCAGACACCTGATAACTCCTCCCTTCAAGGGAGGCTGGGAGATGCAGCCCTTAGCTGCATGGCTATTTCCTACTGATAACTCTGTATTAAGCAGAACATGTAAGAATTTTTGGTGAACAGCTATATTTTCTGCCCTACTGCTTCTGGAAAATTGAACTCTTTCCAGTGGGGTAGACAGATTAGCAGTCAGATATGACTTGACAGGTTTAATAATCTAGCACTCTTAAGCAAGGCCTATTGCTTCCCACCTTTATTATGAGTCCTTCCATTGTTGCCTCTTCCACCCATCAACCAGCCAACCGGATCTTTAGCTACTGCCCTTGATTCAGTGAAGTGAAAGTCAAAGTGTTAACCGCTAGTCATGTCTGACTGTTGGCGACCCCATGGACTGTGGCCCACCAGGCTCCTCTGTCCATGGGATTCTCCAGGCAAGAATACTGGAGTGGGTTGCTATGCCCTTCTCAAGAAGATATTCCCAACCCAGAGTTTGAATTTGGGTCTCCTGCATGGCAGGCAGATTCTTTACTGTCTCAGCCACCACCTGGGCAGTCCGTTAATTCAGTGTTGGAACTAATTCAGGACTTCTGTGTTCCCATCCCGAGAAAAGGAGAAAATGAGATGTTCTCCTTGACTGTATATCAAGGGGACTTCTTTTCTCCACTGTGCCTCTGGACCACTTGCACTGGGGCCTGTCAGATTCTGAAGTCTGAATCAGGCTAGTGCTTGACTTGTCTCTTACAGATTTGCCTCTGAGATTTGCCTCATCAGAATCCTTTCCTTGGTTTTAAACCATCACTTCCTTTGGTTTCCTTGGGTATCACATTTCCCTCGTTCTCTATGATAAGCAGGGATTTAAATTTTTCCTTATGGACTTACGACTTCCAGTTTTCTATCTCTCACTTTAATGTCTCTGAGCTCCATACTGTCCACTTGACATTTCCAAGTCCATGTCCATGGGCAGTCCACATTGCACATGACCCATGGATGCCATCCCTGACTACTAGTTGACATTAGCCAGCCTCTCCCACTCCTTGGCAAATGTACACTTGTATATTCTCTGTAATGGTTACCACTATCTGAAGTTACTCGTCCATTTACTTGTTTGGCTGTTGATCCTCTATCCAGGTATGTATGCTCTCCACAGGTGCCAGGACTTGGTTTTCCTTGGGCAGACTCTAGCACAGGGCCTGGGGAATAGCCAACACAGTGCTCCATGGCTTTTTGACAACTGAATACATGAAGAATTCATTGTGAGGCGGTCCCCCTGAGGTATAGATGCCAATGTAAGAAAACTCCCATGGAAGTAGAAGACATATTGACTAGGTGAGTTGGGAATTGCTTTCCCACCAAGACCACTCCCGATGGGGTAGAGGTAATTGCCCATCAGGTTACTGGAGTGCCCTCCTATTTGGGGGTAGCGGTAAAGCAGGTGAACCCATCAGATACTTAGTAAAGTTTGTAATTATTGTATAGAAGAAAATAGTGAGGAGTCTCTAGATCAGAGTGGGAAACATTCTTCTATAAAAGGGTAGATAATAGTTTAGGACTCGTGAACCATATGGTTTCGGCTGAAATTGCTCATCTCTGCCATGGTAATAGGAGAGTAGCCCCAGAAATTATGTCAGCAAATGGGCATGTTGTTGCTGTTCAGTTGCTAAGTGGTGCCTGACTCTTTGCGACCCCATGGACTGTAGCACACCAGGCTTCCCTGTCCTTCACCATCTCCCAGAGTTTGCTCAAACTCAGGTCCATTGAGTCAGTGATGCTATCCAACCATCTCATCCTCTGTCACCCCCTTCTCCTCTTGCCTTCAATCTTACCCAGCATTGGGGTCTTTTACAATGAGTCAGCTCTTCGCATCAGGTGGCCAAAGGATTGGGCATGGCTGTGTTGCAATAAAGCTTTCTTGTAAATGCTGAAATTGGAATTTTGTATAATTTTCATTAAAATTTGGTATAACATATCACCAAATGTTACTCTTTAAATTTTTTCCACCCATTTAAAAATATAAAAATCATTCTGAGTGTACAAGTCATAGATATCTAGGCATGGAGCCAAATTTGACTTGATGTAGTTTGGTGACCCCTAACCTAAATGGTCAGACAGGCAGCCTTGTATATATTGGGATTTTTTTCCAGCTCTCATGGCCACTTAATAAATAATGTTCCATAAAACATTCTCAGAAACTTCCCTGGTAGTCCAGTGGTTAGGACTCTGTGCTTCCAATGCAGGGGGTGCAGGTTTAGTCCCTGGATGGGAAACTAAGATCCCACATACTGTGCAGCGCAGTCAAAGAAAAAAGTTAAAGCACCCATTTTCCTATAATCCTTGAACTTGAGTCTCTAGGGGCCCTCTGGAATCAGGGAGGCGAGAGAGAAGGAAGAGAGCCTCCCAGGCCTGAATGGTTAATGTTTATATTGCAACATAAATTACTCTTTGCTCCAGATTGCCTGAGCTATCCATGTAGAATGATTAATGTCAAGATGATAAAATGATGCAGTCTCTTGAATTTGATTCCAGCTGTTCCTGTCTTTGATATGATTTGTGAATGACATTTGTATTTTTCACTGGTGATTAGTTAATGCTGGAAAGGACGGCCAGATGATAGCTGTCTAGAAAGCTAAAGCCAAAAGATTTACTTGGCTGGAAAACTGTTCAATAGAATATCATTACAACGTTTACCACAAATTCATTTAGCATTTGTTGTTAGAAGGTTCTTAGCATTGGGGAAGCAATCTATAGCCTGAGGGATTTCTGAGACCATTTGATTATACCATGATTACAAAGCAATGGTAACCAAAAAGGGCGTCCATGTACATGATGCATGGCTCTTGTTTAGAAGTCAAGTGAACTCTTAAATGACTCCATTTTTTTGAGAGCCCTTATTGACTTGTTCATAGAGGACATCTCACCGTGAGTCTCAGTTTCGAAGCTGAGTATCAAGAGTTACTGGCTTTAGCCCACGATGATAATGGTGACCATTTATAGAGGCACTTGCAGTTTAGTGTGCCAGGCATTCAACTATTTCACACTCATTTTGTCTTCACACTAGTGCATAAACATTTTTTCAAAGAATTTTTTATATTTATTGACATAATTGATTTACAATTTTGTATTAGTTTCAGGTGTATAGCAGTGATTTAGGTATACATGTAATTCATTCTTCTTCAGATTCTTTTCCCATATAGGTTATTACAAAATATTGAGTATAGTTCCTTGTACTATATACAGTAAGTCCTTGTAGATTATTTTATATGTAGTAGTGTGTCTCTGTTAATCCCAAACTCCTAATTTACCCCTTTCCCCTACCTTTTCCCTTTGGTAACCATAAATTTGTTTTTGTAGTCTATAAGTCTGTTTCTGCTTTGTATATAAATTCACTTGTATCATTTTTTAGATTCCACATATAAGTGCGATCACATGATGTTTGTCTTTATCTGACTTCCTTCATTTAATCTGATAATCCCTAGGTCCATCCATGTTGCTGCAAATGGCATTATTCCATTTTTTTGACTGAGTAATATTCCATCGTGTTTATGTACCACATCTTCTTTATCTGTCAGTGGACATTTAGGTTGCTTCCGTGTCTTGGCTATTGTGAATAGTGCTGCAGAGAACACTGAGGTGCATGTATCTTTTCAAAGTACAGTTTTCTCTGGATATGTGCCCAGGAGTGGGGTTGCTGGATTGTATAGCAGCTCTATTTTAATTTTTTAAGGAATGTCCATACTGTTTTCCATAGTGGCTGTACCAGTTTACATTCCTATCAACAGTGTAGTAGGGTTCACTTTTTTCCACACCCTCTCTCGCATTTACTGTTTGTTTTTAGTATTCTCTTAAATTTTTGTATCATACAGGATAAGCATATGTTAGTGTTATTTGCTCAGTCGTGTCTGACTCTTTGTGACCCCATGGACTGTAGCCCACCAGGTTCCTCTGTCCATGGAATTCTCTAGGCAGGAATACTGGAGTGGGTTGCCATTCCTTTCTCCAGGGGATCTTCCCAATCCAGGGATCAGACCTAGATCTCTTGGATTGCAGGCAAATTCTTTGCTGTCTGAGCCACCAGGGAAGCCAACCCTGTATGATCTCTCTCTCTCTCTCTCTCTCTCTCTCTTTTGACCATTTACCGTGGCATGCATCATCTTAGTCCCCTGAACAGGGATCAAACCTTGCCCCCTGCAGTGGAAGTGCAGAGTCTGAACCAATAGATTGCCAGTACATAGATACATATTCTTGCACCTGGATTAATTTATTTTTTCTAGTAGTTTTTTTGTTTTACAGTATCTGTAGGATTATTTTTCATTCTGCTGACATTATTTTAAATTTATTTTTTTATTAAAGTATAGTTCACTCCAGGATTTATTGTAAGTAGACTTTTTAATGATGGTCATTCTGACTGGTGTAAGGTGATACCTCATTGTGGTTTTGATTTGGTTTTCTCTGATAACTAGTGATATTTCACACCAGTGCTCTTAGTTGGACACGACTGAGTGACTGAACTGAGATACATATTCTTGCACCTTGATTAATTTATTTTTTCTAGTAGTTTTTCTGTTTTATAGTATCTGTAGGTTTTTTTTCATTCTGCTGACATTTTTAAATTTAATTTTTTTATTATAGTTCACTTCAATATTTATTGTAAGTAGACATTTTGATGATGGTCATTCTGACTGGTGTGAGGTGATACCTCTTTGTGGTTTCGATTTGCTTTTCTCTGATAGCTAGCGATATTTCACACCGGTGCTCTTAAGCGTTATGCTACACTGTCAGAATATCCATCCACCCACAAAGTCATCGGAAAGGCAGCACATGTGGCGTCTTGTTCTCTCTGCATCCCTGTGGCCTCTTAGATCATGACTCTCTGAGGATAAGGATGGGATGCGTTTAATTGGGAGTTCCTTAGCCTCAGGAGCATTGATACCTGGGGCTGGATCATTCTTTGTTGCCATGGGGACTGTTCTGTATGCTGGAGGATGTTGAACAGCATTTCTGATCTCTACTCCCTAGATGCCAGTATCAACCCCTCTCCAAGTTGTGACAGACAAAAATGGCTCCAGACATTACCAGTGTCCTCTGGAGGATAAAATCACCCCAAAATGGGAAATACTGGTTTAACTCAATCTCCCCAATGTATCATTGAGCATATAAAATTGTCCTTGGGGTTTAGCCTGATTTTCACTTCCTGTGTGAGACCATCTTCCAATGAGTTTCTCTTTATTTAGGGAATTGAAATGGAAGCTGTGTCTAATTTATTCTGAATTCTGTTTCATGGAAAATAGAGTTCATTATGATGTTGGCAACAGTGACTGAATTCTCTCCTCTGGATCTCGAGATCCAAATTAGTAAGAAACTATCAATTTTTTTCAAGTGAAAAGAACAGAAAATAAAGGGAGTGTCTCTCCCCACCTCCCCTCCCCCATCTCTTCTGGATTGACATCTTCATAACCTTGAACTTGAGGTAAATAAACTAGTGATTTCTCTGCTTGTAAAGTCATGAGTATGGTTTTTGTTTTCCTTTGTGCTATTCTTTATTTTCATAACACTCTGTAAGAAACTGCATTTTTCAAAAAATCAGATAAAACTTCCTTTAAAAATGAAGTCACTAATCCAAGCTTAGATTTCTAGCTGAAGTTAACAATTTCTTTGTGCAATGTTAGATTTAGCTTTCTGACCCATACACTCACACGATTGTAGCTGCAACAATGAAACTTCTTACTGAGAGCTTGATTGGCTGGACCTATGAAACAAACAATCTATTACTTAATCATGAAAATATAATTAGAGCAACGTCCTGAAAATTTGAAGTGCGAGGGACCTGGAAAAATAAACATCTCACTGCCAGTTTTGAGTTATTGACTATTTTCATTAAAGAACAATGAAGGACAGGAACAGCAGTTGCTTCGAATTACATGCTGTTTGGAATCAGCAACAGTGGATTAACAAGGTTTTACTACATTTCAGATGTTTGTCAATGATTGATGGTCGGTGTTCATATCTACATATGCTTACCAGGCTTTGGGGGCACAAGGTCTTCGAGACAGAGGTTATGCCTTTTAATGATTGTGCAACAGGCCGGACCACACTGGAGAGCCCCAATAGGTTGGCAGAACATGTTGACCATGATAACAGCGTACGGACTATTTAGCTCAGAATCCCAAGGCCAAGGTGAAACAGCCTGGGAACAATGCCTGCAAAGGCTTTTTACGACTAAAAAGCCCCAAGCAAGCATATAGCTTTCCCAATCACAAAGACTCTTGGCTCCAGCCTGTCATTAAAATGTGGGCACAGACCCAGCCCTGGGTCCCGGAAAGCCACCCCCTTCCAGGCCCAGGAGCAGGCTGCCCTGAACGGAGGAGGAAGCCCTGGCCACGGGCCCCCTGGAAGCTGAGAAGCCTCCTGAGTGGCCTGGACGCCAGCTCCCACCTGGAGAAGTTGGAGAAGTGATGACTTTCAGGCTGGGGCCTGCCGAAACAGAATTCCCAATTCCCAGCCAAAAAAACATAATGCTGAAGTTGAAAAACAAATGAAATTCATACAAACTAAACCCAACAATTCCCTTTCCTCATTGGAAAGGAAATAGTTGGGAGATGGGGTCGTGGACGAACTGTACCAAAGGCCACACTCCTTCCTTCCTTCCTCCTTCTGGCAGAAGCTCGAGGAAACTGAGCTCACAGTTAACAAGGTCAGGAGGTTCCATCTGCTGGTCCCTCTGATTGGCAGCACCCTCCGTGGGGTTCCTCCTACCATCATGACAGATTTCCTTTGGTGCTGAATTTTTGTTTAGCTTCTGGTTCTTTGTGCGATGGAAGCAATTGGATTTCTTAACCAGAATTAAGTTGTTAAGTCTCTTATTGCACAAGGGAGGAAACGTTCTCAAGTAATTTTCATTCAGATGAAATGGGGGTAAACGGGTCTTGAAATAGAAGGAAAGAATTAAAATATTCAATAGTAACCATTCCCAGGTATGTTTTTCTCCCGTAGGAAACAGTGGTTTCAAGTTTATGGAGCAGGTTAATGAGTTGGAGAACCTTGCCTGTTGGCCTGGATCCTAAAATAAGACTTTTAAACACACTTCAAAAATATACAACACTTTTCATTAATGGCCAATGAAGAATTAGGTCTTGAATCAGAATATAAAGGCAGAATGATTCATATAATAATATGTAACAGAAATGAGGTTTTTCAGAAATGAAAATTTTCATTGATTAGATGATTCCTGGAACAATATGGACATTTATTTTGCTTTGCTTTTTTTTGATGTTCTTTGATATTTTCAAACGTTTCTTTAATGTGTATTGCTATACTGGAGAAAATAGACTAAATTCGAGAGTTGACAACTTGATGCGCTCTACAGAGAACCTTTCAAGAAGTCAACTTTCCTTCAAGCATCTGTAGAAAAGGAAAAAAAATGTTTTGGCTTTACTTCAAGGTGGGGTGATGGTTGGGGAACTTTTATGCCTGTTGTTTTATTCTATTTCTGCTCTGTCTCCAGAGCAGAAACATTTGTTCCCTTTACTAGTATTAACTTAATGGAAATTAACTGAGCATCTATTGGCTCATCATCTTTGGTTATTTTCTCTTGCTGTCAGTTTTTATTCTGCCATATCTCTTGTATCACCTCAACAAGCATATTTTTTCTTTTTGTTCTGCCTGAGATGCTGGATCCTGGAAGCACCACTCCTCTTTGTGTTGTATGGTGACAAGTGAGAGTTAGGCCTACCTTCATTTGAACAAATTCTTTAGTAGTTGTAACAAATCTGAATTGTGTGCTATATTAATCTAACTTTGTCCTCCTTTTCTTTTTTCCTTCACTTATTTCCCTTTCTCCCTCTCTCTCCCTTCCCCGCTCCTTCAGATTAAGGTATTTTCTTTCCTCCTTCCCTCCTTTTTTAAAAAATACTAAATATCCTAGTATTTTAAAATATTCTACTATTGGACTTCAAGGAGATCCAACCAGTCCATCCTAAAGGAAATCAGTCCTGAATATTCATTGGAAGGACTGATGCTGAAGCTGAAACTCCAATCCTTTGGCCACCAGATGTGAACAGCTGACTCACTGGAAAAGACCCAGATGCTGGGAAAGATTGAAGGCAGAAGAAGGGCATGACAGAAGATGAGATGGTTAGATGGCATCACTGACTCGATGGACTTGAGTTTGAGCAAGCTCTGGGAGTTGGTGATGGACAGGGAAGCCTGGTGTGCTGCAGTCCTTGGGGGTCACAAAGAGTTGCACATGACTGAGGGACTGAACTGAACTGAAATATCATAAGCTATGTTAGGTACCAGAGATATTAAAAAGTAATAATTAAGCTCAACCCCTCCATTCAGGGAGCTTATGCTCCAACAGAGGAAAGAATCTCTCAAAGCAGAATAGAATTTTGTATAGTCTTCTGAGCTGTGCAAGGAAGAACAGAGAGAAAAGATATGATAGTTATACTTATTTTATTTTTTTATTAGTTTTTTTAATTAGTTTTGCCATACAATGACATGATATCGCCATGGGTTTACATATGCTCCCTGTCCAGAACCCCCCTCCATCCTCCCTCCTTCCTCCCTCCCCCCCAGAAATCTCGATGCACCAGCCCCGAGCATCAGTCCTGGGCTGGCGATTGATTACACATATGATAATTAACATGTTTCAATGCCATTCTCCCATATCATCCCACCCTTGCCCTCATCCACAGAGTCCACGAGTCTGTTCTATACGTCTGCGTTCCTTTTGCTGTCTCCCATGCTGGGTTCTCATTACCGTCTTTCTAAATTCCATATATATGCGTTAGAATACTGTATTGTTGTTTTTCCTTCTGGCTTACTTCACTCTGGATAATAGGCTCCAGTTCCGTCCACCTGAGTAGAAATGATTCAAATGAATTTTTTTTAATGCTGAGTAATATTCCATTGTATATATGTACCACAGCTTTCTTATCCATTTGTCAGTTGATGGGCATCTAGGTTGCTTCCATGTCCTGGCTATTGTAAACAATGCAGCGATGAACACTGGGGTACACGTGGCTCTTTCAATTCTGGTTTCCTCAGTGTAAATGCCCAGCAGTGGGATTGCTGGGTCATATGGCAGATCTATTTGCAGTTTTTTAAGGAACCTCAACACTGTTTTCCATAGTGGCTGTACTAGTTTGCATTCCCACCAACAGTGTAAGAGAGTTCCCTTTTCTCCACATCCTCTCCAGCATTTATTGCTTGTAGATTTTTGGATGGCAGCCATTCTGACTGGTGTAAAGTGGTACCTCATTGTGGTTTGGATTTGCATTTCTCTGGTAATGAGGGATGTTGAGCATCTTTTCATGTGTTTGTTAGCAATTTTTATGTCTTCTTTGGAGAAATGTCTGTTTAGTTCTTTGGCCCACTTTTTGATTGGGTCATTTATTTTTCTGGAATGGAGCTGCAGGAGTTGCTTGTATATTTTTGAGATTAATTGTTTGTCCGTTGCTTCATTGGCTATTATTTTCTCCCATTCTGAAGGCTGTCTTTTCACCTTGCTTATAGTTTCCTTTGTTGTGCAGAAACTTTTAATTTTAATTAGGTCCCATTTGTTTATTCGTGCATTTATTTGCGATATTCTGAGAGGTGGGTCAGAGAGGATCCCGCTTTGGTTTATGTCGGAGAGTGTTTTGCCTATGTTATCCTCTAGGAGTTTTATAGTTTCTGGTCTTATGTTTAGATCTTTGATCCATTTTGAGTTTATCTTTGTGTATGGTGTTAGAAAGTGTTCTAGTTTCATTCTTTTACAAGTGGCTGTCCAGTTTTCCCAGCACCACTTGTCAAAGAGGTTGTCTTTTCTCCAATGTATATTCTTGCCTCCTTTGTCAAAGATAAGGTGTCCATAGAAGTGTGGATTTACCTCTGGGCTTTATATTTTGTTCCATTGATCTATATTTCTCTCTTTGTGCCAGTGCCATACTGTTTTAATAACTGTGGATTTGTAGTATAGCCTCAAGTCAGGTAGGTTGATTCCTCCAGTTCCCTTCTTCTTTCTCAAAATTGCTTTGGCTATACAAGGTTTTTTGTATTTCCATACAAATTTTGAAATTATTTGTTCTAATTCTCTGAAAAAGACCTCTGGTAGCTTGATAGGAATTGCATTGAATCTATAGATTGCTTTGGGTAGTATACTCATTTTCACTATATTGATTCTTCCAATCCACGAACACGGCACATTTCTCCATCTATTTGTGTCCTCTTTGATTTCTTTCATCAGTGTTTTATAGTTTTCTATATACAAGTCTTTTGTTTCTTTAGGTAGATATACTCCTAAGTATTTTATTCTTTTTGTTTTGATGGTGAATGGAATTGTTTCCTTAATTTCTCTTTCTGTTTTCTCATTGTTAGTGTATAGGAATGCCAGGGATTTCTGTGTGTTGATTTTGTATCCTGAAACTTTACTATATTCACTGATTAGCTCTAGTAATTTTCTGGTAGAGTCTTTAGGGTTTTCAATATAGAGGATCATGTCATCTGCAAACAGAGAGAGTTTTCCTTCTTCTTTTCCAATCTGGATTCATTTAATTTCTTTGTTTGCTCTGATTGCTGTGGCCAAGACTTCCAAAACTATGTTGAAAAGTAGTGGTGAGTGGGCACCCTTGTCTTGTTCCTGACTTCAGGGGGAATGCTTTCAGTTTTTCACCACTGAGGATAATGTTTGCTGTGGGTTTGTCATATATAGCTTTTATTATGTTGAGGTATGTTCCTTCTATTCCTGCTTTTTGGAGGGTTTTTTTTTTATCATAAATGGATGTTGAATTTTGTCAAAGGCTTTCTCTGCATCTATTGAGATAATCATGTGATTATTTTTCATTTTGTTAATGTGGTGTATTACATTGATTGATTTGCAAATATTGAAGAATCCTTGCATCCCTGGGATAAAGCCTACTTGACCATGATGTATGATCTTTTTAATGTGTTGTTGGATTCTATTTGCTAGAATTTTGTTAAGGATTTTTGCATCTATGTTCATCAGTGATATTGGCCTGTAGTTTTCGTTTTTTGTGGCATCTTTGTCAGGTTTTGGAATTAGGGTGATGGTGGCCTCATAGAATGAGTTTTGAAGTTTACCTTCCTCTGCAATTTTCTGGAAGAGTTTGAGTAGAATAGGTGTTAGCTCTTCTCTAATTTTTGGTAGAATTCAGCTGTGAAGCCATCTGGTCCTGAGCTTTTATTTTTTGGAAGATTTCTGATTACGGTTTCAATTTCTGTGCTTGTGATGGGTCTATTAATATTATCCATCTCTTCCTGGTTTAGTCTTGGAAAGTTGTACTTTTCTAGGAATTTGTCCATTTCATCCAGGTTGCCCAGTTTATTTGCATATAGTTGCTGATCATAGTCTCTTATGATCCTTTGTATTTCTGTGTTTTCTGTTGTGATCTCTCCGTTTTCATTTCTAATTCTGTTGATTTGGTTCTTTTCCCTTTGTTTCTTGATGAGTCTGGCGTTTGTCAATTTTATTTATCTTCTCAAAAAACCAGCTTATGGCTTTGTTAATTTTTGCTATGGTCTCTTTTGTTTCCTTTGCATTTATTTCTGCCCTGATCTTTAAGATTTCTTTCCTTCTACTAGACCTGGGCTTCTGCATCTCTTCCTTTTCTAGTTGCTTTAGGTGTAAAGTAAGGTTATTTATTTGACTTTTTTCTTGTTTCCTGAGGTGAGCTTCTATTGCTATGAATTTTCCCCTTAACACTGCTTTCACAGTGTCCCATAGGTTTTGGGTTGTTGTGTTTTCATTTTCATTCATTTCTATGCATAATTGAATTTCTTTTTTGATTTCTTCTGTGATTTGTTGGTTATTTAGCAGTGTGTTGCTGAGCCTCCATATGTTGGAAGTTTTGAATGGTTTTCTCCTGTAATTGATATCTAATCTCACTGCATTGTGGTCAGAAAAGATGCTTGGAATGATTTCAATATTTTTGAATTTACCAAGGCTAGATTTATGGCCCAGGATGTGATCTATCCTGGAGAAGGTCCCGTGTGCACTTGAGAAAAAGGTGAAATTCCTTGTGTTGGGGTGAAATGACCTATAGATATCAATTAGGTCTAGTTGGTCTATTGTATCATTTAAAGTTTGAGTTTCCTTGTTACTTCTCTGTTTAGTTGATCTATCCATTGGTGTGAGTGGTGTATTAAAGTCTCCCACTATTATTGTGTTGTTGTTAATTTCCCCTTTCATACTTGTTAGCATTTGCCTTACATATTGTGGTGCTCCTATGTTGGGTGCATAAATATTTATAATTGTTATTTCTTCTTCTTGGATTGATCCTTTGATCATTATGTAATGTCCATCTTTATCTCTTTTCACAGCCTTTATTTTAAAGTCTACTTTATCGGATATGAGTATTGCCACTCCTGCTTTCTTTTGGTCTTTATTTGCATGGAATATCTTTTTCCAGCCTTTAACTTTCAGTCTATATGTGTCCCTAGTTTTGAGGTGGGTCTCTTGTAGACAACATATATAGGGGTCTTGTTTCTGTATCCAATTGGCCAATCTTTGTCTTTTGGAAGGGGCATTCAACCCATTTACATTTAAGTTAATTATTGATAAGAATGATCCTGTTGCCATTTACTTTATTGTTTTGGGTTCAAGATTATATACCCCAACCATGTTTCCTATCTAGGAAAGATCCTTTACCATTCGTTGGAGCACTGGTTTGGTGTTGCTGAATTCTCTCAGCTTCTGCTTGTCTGAAAAGCTTTTGATTTCTCCTTCAAATTTGAATGAGATCCTTGCTGGGTACAGTAATCGGGGTTGTAGATTGTTTTCTTTCATGACTTTAAGTATGTTCTGCCATTCCCTTCTGGCCTGAAGCGTTTCTATTGAGAAATCAGCTGTTATCCTTATGGGATTCCCCTTGTGAGTTATTTTTTGTTTCCCTTGCTGCTTTTAATATTTGCTCTTTGAGTTTGATATTTGTTAATTTGATTAATATGTGTCTTGGGGTGTTCCGCTTGGGGTTCATCCTATTTGGGACTGTCTGGGTTTCTTGGACCTGAGTGGTTATTTGTTTTCCCAATTTAGGGAAGTTTTCAGCAATTATCTCTTCAAGAATTTTCTGATAGTCTTTCTTTTTGTCTTCTTCTTCTAGGACTCCTATGATTCGAATATTGGTGCGTTTAACAGTTTCCCAGAGGTCTCTGAGATTCTCCTCATTTCTTTTAATTCTTTTTTCATTTTTCCTTTTTGTTTCATTTATTTCTGCCATTCTGTCTTCTACCTCACTTATCCTGTCTTCTGTCTCTGTTATTCTACTGTTAGTTCCCTCCGGGGTGTTTTTGATCTCATTTATTGTATTATTTATTGTATTTTGACTCTTTTTCATTTCTTCTAAGTCCTTGTTAAAGCTTACCTGCATCTTCTCAATCCTTGCCTGCAGGTTATTGAACTGCAACTCCAACTTATTTTCCAGGTTTTGGATCATTTTCACTATCATTATTCGGAATTCTTTATCAGGTAGACATCCTATCTCTTCGTCTTTTGTTTGGTCTGGAGGACGTTTATCCTGTTCCTTTACCTGCTGGGTATTTCTCTGCCTTTTCATTTTGTTTATCTTGCTGTGTTGTCCCTTTATTGTGGGGGTTCCTCACTATGGGAGGGGTTGGATGTGTGTTTTGTCAAAGTTTCCTGGTTGGGCTCTCAAGCGGTTCCCTCTGCTTGTTTTGGCCTCTTCTGTTTGCTGGTCTCTTCAGTGTCTATTCAGCGCTCTGGGGTTTGCCCCGCTCCCTGCGCATGCGCTTTCCCCCCCGCCTCTGCTCAGGCTCTCGGTCTCTTGCCCGATGTGGTTGGGGGCTGCGGCTTCTCCCCTCCCCCGGCCCAGCCACTCGGTTTTCTCCGCGTGCAGCTGGGCACGTGTTCTCAGGTGTGTGGAGCGCCGATCTCTGACAGCGACTGTCCAGAATCCCCAGAGGTCTGGGCTAGCACCCAACTCTGCCCGCGGTTTGGGAGCAGAAGCCTAGCTGGGGGGCTCTCCGGCAGGGGCTGGGCCAGTCCATAGCCCGCAGCCGCCCAGTTCCACCCGGCTGTCTCGCGCAGGGGACCGAGTCCTTGCTGCCCTTTGTTCTGTTCCCGAGCCTGGTGGGGGGTCTTCCTGGGGAAGGCTACCCAGTGGTCTGTCTCCGGTTAGCACCCTCGGTTAGGACCCTCAGTCTGCCCCAGGCGTTCAGGCCCAGTCCTCTCCCTAAGCGCGCTGGCTCGTGGGGAATGGGGCACCCCGGCCGCTGCTCCGCTGGGAGTTGCAGTTAGAGACGTACTCTGGGGGGCTTAATTATTTATCCAATTCTACTCCCGGCTATTTTGCTCTCTGAGATTCACCTCAGATCCGCCAGGGAGAATATTTTCTGGTGTTCAGAAACCTTTCTCTCTTTCGAGACTCCCCTTCCGAGATGGATCTCCATCCCTAACTCTTTGCCTCTCTTTTTACTTTTTTTTTTGGTCCTACCTTCTTTCGTCGGCAATGGGCTGCCTTTCCAGATGCCTGATGTCCTCTGCCAGCATTCAGATGTTGTTTTATGGAGTTTGCTCGGTTTTTAAATGTTCTTTTGGTGTATTTGTTGGGGAGAGTGTGGACTCCCCACCCTATTCCTCTGCCATCTTAGTTCCCTCCCCTCAGTTATGCTTATTTTAATTGAAATAAGTTCATTTACAAAGTCATGTTAGTTTCAGGTGTACAGCAAAGTGATTCAGTTATACATGTGTGTGTGTGTGTGTGTGTGTGTGTGTGTGTGTGTTTATCTGTTCTTTCTCAAAAATTTTTCCCTTAGAGGTTATTACAAGATATTCAGTATAGCTTTCTGAGCTATACAGTAGGTCTTTGTTGCTTATTTACTTTATACATCATAGTGTGTATATGTTAATACCAAACTGCCTCTTTTTTTTTATCCCTGCCCCTCTTTTCTAAAGTATACAAAAGCTATGTTTTGGAGCAGCCATGTCTTTTCCAAAAGCAGTCTCCCACATTAGTCTATGCAGAATATGTCTCCAGGTGTTAGCAAGAAAACATGTAAAATACCCACCTATTCTCTCAAGTTAGCCTTGGGAAGAGATACTTATTTCCTGATGGCAGAGCAGTAGTGTGGCAGACATGGCCATGACCCAAAGCAGTGTCTTGCCTTAAAGTCTAATTTGGAAGGTGAGGGTGACAGTACTTCCTGTGCTGAAAGAAAGTCTAGAAAGAATTCATTTTTGCAGTGTTGTAAAGAAATATTTTGGGAGCTTAAATAAATTCCTTTATAGTATTTTTAAAAACACAAATTGTAATCTATCTTTTTTTGGCAGTAACAATAATTTTTAAAATATTATCAGTAATTATACCAGGATTTCCTCTGCCTAAATTCTAACTTTGTCTGGAATTCAGATCTTTAGGTATTTGCTTTACTTCTTTATTGAAGAACAGTTGATGTATGATATAAGTTACAGGGGTACAAGTAGTGATTCACAATTTTTAAAGGTTATAATCCATTTAAGCTTATTATAAAATGTTGGCTCTATTCCCTGTCTTGTACAGTATACCTTGTAGCTTATTTTATACACAATAGTTTGAACATCTTAAAGCGCTATATCTATATTGCCCCTCTGTCCTTCCCTCTCTCTACTGGTGGCCAGTACTTTGTTTTCTGTATCTGTGAGTCTGCTTGTTTTCCGTTTTATTCACTAGTTTGTTGAATTTTTAGATTCCACATATAAATGACATTGTACAATATTTGTCTTATTTAATTTAGCATAATCCAAGTCCATCCATGTCGCTTCTAATGGAAAATTTTCATTCTTCTTTATGGTTGAGTAGTATTCTATGTGTGTGTATATACACACACATAGAATATATATGTTCATATGTCTCTGTGTGTGTATATATGTATATATACAAACCAACTCTTCTTTATCCAAAACTTTCTTGATGGATAATTAGGTTGCTTTCATATCTTGGCAATTTAAAACACTCCTTCTGTGAACATTGGTGTGTGTTTGAATTAGTGTTTTTGTTTTTTTCAGATATTTACCCAGGAGTAGAAATACTGGGTCATATGGTAGTTATATTTTTAGTTTATTAAGAAACCTCCACACTGGTTTCCATAATGGCCATATCAATTTACATTCCACTTGACAGTTCATTTTATTTCTCTCCTTCAGTTATTGTCTCATCATGACAAAGATTTGGAATGATGGACAAAAGGGTTTAAAACAAACAAATTATAGCCAGTTACAGCTCAAGCAGACAGAACTTTTAATAAACAGACACTCCCGAGATGTGAAACAGGCCAACCCCAAAGGAGTCATCATAATGACTTCAAGTCATCCTCTTGGCTTCCCCTTTTTATACTTCCAGTGTCCTCTTGGTTCTTCCCTTTGCAAAATAGAGTGTATATCTGCCACCAATCAGGAAAGGGAATGCAAATGGGCATGTGCTCAAGGCCGATTGTCAGTTGCAAGTTAGATAGCAACAGACTCTGTTGCACATGTCTTTCCCATAAATCAGTCTGTTATAATCAGGTGTATGTATACACAGAATATTTATGAACCCTTAATGACTCCGACCTGCCTAAGGTTACTTGAGCAAGGGTGCATGTGACAGAGTTGGAGAAGCCTCAGTTCAGTTCAGTCGCTCAGTCATGTCTGATTCTTTGTGACACCATGGACTGCAACAAACCAGGCTTCCCTGTCCATCACCAACTCCTGGAGATTACTCAAACTCATGTCTATCAAGTGGGTGACAGCATCCAACCATCTTATCCTCTGTCGTCTCATTCTCCCATCTTCAGTCTTTCCCAGCATCAGGGTTTTTTGAGTCATTTTGCATCAGGTGGCCTAAGTTATGGAGCTTCAGCTTCAGCATCAGTCCTTCCAAAGAATATTCAGGACTGATTTCCTTTAGGATGGACTGGTTGGATCTCCTTGATGGCCAAGGGACTCTCAAGAGTCTTCTCCAACACCACAGTTCAAAAGCATCAATTCTTTGGTTCTCAGCTTTCTTTACAGCCCAACTCTCACATCCATACATGACTATGGGAAAAACCATAGCTTTCACTAGGTGGACCTTTGTTGGAAAAGAAATGTCTCTGCTTTTTAATATGCTGTCTAGGTTGGTCATAGGTTTTCTTCCATGGCTGCAGTCACCATCTGCAGTGATTTTAGAGCCCAAGAAAATAAAATCTGTCACTATTTCCATTGTTTCCCCATCTATTTGCCATGAAGTGAAGGGCAGAGGAACCAGAGATTAAATTGCCAACATCTGCTGGATCATCAAAAAAGCAAGAGAGTTCCAGAAAAACATCTATTTCTCCTTTATTGACTATGCCAAAGCCTTTGATTGTGTGTATCACCATAAACTGTGGAAAATTCTGAAAGAGATGAGAATACCAGATCATCTGACCTGTCTCTTGAGAAACCTGTATGCAGGTCAGGAAGCCACAGTTAAAACTGAACACGGAGCAACAGACTGGTTCCAAATAGGAAAAGGAGTACGTTAAGGCTGTATATTGTCACCCTGCTTATTTAACTTATATGCAGAGTACATCATGAGAAATGCTGGGCTGGAAGAAGCACAAACTGGAATCAAGATTGCCGGGAGAAATATCAATAACCTCAGATATGCAGATGACACCACCCTTATGGCAGAAAGTGAAGAGGGACTAAAAGCCTCTTGATGAAAGTGAAAGAGGAGAGTGAAAAAAGTTGCCTTAAAACTCAACATTCAGAAAACTAAGATCATAGCATCTGGTCCCACCACTTCTTGGGAAATAGATGAGGACACAGTGGAAACAGTGTCAGACTTTATTTTGGGGGCTCCAAAATCACTGCAGATGGTGATTTCAGCCATGAAATTGAAAGACACTTACTCCTTGGGACAAAAGTTATGACCAATCAAGATAGCATATTAAAAAGCAGAGACATTACTTTGCCAAGAAAGGTCTATCTAGTCAAGGCTATGGTTTTTCCAGTAGTCATGTATGGATGTGAGAATTGGATGGTGAAGAAAGGTGAGCACTGAAGAATTGATGCTTTTGAACTGTGGTGTTGGAGAAAACTCTTGAGAGTCCTGGACTGCAAGAAGATCCAATTAGTACATCCTAAAGGCAATCAGTCCTGGGTGTTCATTGGAAGGACTGATGTTGAAGCTGAAACTCCAATACTTTGGCCACTTCATGTGAAGAGTTGACTCATTGGAAAAGACCCTGATGCTGGGAAGGATTGAGGGCAGGAGGAGGAGGGGACGACGGAGGATGAGATGGCTGGATGGCATCACTGACTCGATGGACATGGGTTTGGGTAAACTCCGGGAGTTGGTGATGGACAGGGAGGCCTGGCTTGCTGTGATCCATGGGGTCGCAAAGAGTTGGACACGACTGAGTGACTGAACTGAACTGATGGGAGTGGATGCCATGACCTGAGTTTTCTGAATGTTGAGTTTTAAGCCAACTTTTTTACTCTCCTCTTTCACTTTCATTCAGAGGTTATTTCTTTGCTTTCTGCCATAAGCGTGGTGTCATCTACGTATCTAAAGTTATTGATATTTCTCCCGGCAATCTTGATTCCAGCTTGTGCTTCTTTCAGCCCAGATTTTTGCATGTTGTATTATATCTTATGGGCTTGGTTAGCCCCTAATCCAGTTAGTTTCCAGACCCTGCCTTATGTGGAGACTGCTGAGAAGATCCCTTGGAGGAGGGCATAGCAACCCACTCAAGTAATCTTGCCTGGAGAATCTCATAGACAGGAGCCTGGTGCGCTGTGGTCCATAGGGTCATACACAGTCGGGAATGACTGAAGTGACACTGTGTGCATGCATGCCTGCCAGGTGCTAGAGAAGGCTGACTGTCCCAAGGGGACTCGAGGGCTAGTACTGTCTCACTGCTGGGTGAAGCCAGGTCCTGGAGCTAGTGCTCAAATGCTTGCAGGAAGAGCTGGGTCCTGGAGTTTGGCTGCATGGCCCAGGGATCCCAGAGCTGGTGTCGGATCATGGTAGGGTGGGGCAGGAGGTGGTTTCTAAGACAGTTGCATACAGGAAGGGTCCAGGGTGTCCTGAAGCTTATGTTGGCCTGCTTGTGGCCCCAGACAGGTCTTAGCTGGTCTCTCGGCAGGGTCCAGCCTGCTGTGGGCAGACTGGGTCTGTAGGCCATATTGTGGTTTTCCTGCATCTGGTATCTGCGCCCTGGTGGGTGAGGGTGGTCTAGAGGTTCCTGCAAGCTTCCTAGAGGGCAGAGCCAGTGCCCACCCACTGGTGGATGGAGCCAGGTTCTGGCCTTCTGGTGAGCAGGGCGTGTTGAAGGTGGCTGTGGGCTCAAGGAAGTCCCTAGGCAGCCTGTCTGCTGACGACTGGGCTCTGTCCAACCTACTTAGTTTCTTGCCCTGAGGTGTCCTAGTGCTGGTGCCTACCAGCTGGTGGGTGGGGTCAGGTCTTGGTGCTGATGAGCTAGATGGAGGATGCCATGATGGCGCACTTTGTAGAAGCAGCTCCCCAGAATGCCTGCTGCCAGCTCTCTGTCCCCAGGGTTATCTGCAGGTCCCACCCCCCACCCTACCCTTCACCCCTTATCTGCACCACCCCCTCCACCTCTCCAGGAGACTTTCTAAGAGTAGCTGGTGGGTCTGGCCCAGGTTCCTATCAAAAAAGTTCTTTTGCTCTCTGTCCCAGAGCCTTAGATTTTGCATGCACCCATTAAGACTGAAGTCTCTATTTCCCACAGTCATTTGGGATTCCTGAAATGAAGCCCTGCTGGCCTTTGGAGCCAAGTGTTCTGGGGGCTCATCTTCCAGGTGCAGGACCCCAGGTTGAGGAGCCTGACATGGGACTCTGAGCTCTCCTGTGGGACAACGTCTACACTGTAATTACTCTCCAGTTTGTGGGGCATCCACCTGGGTGTATTCATACTTGATTCTATTGTGAGTCCATCCCTCCTTACCATCTCATTGTGCTTCCTTTCTTATTTTTTTGGTCTTTTCTGGGAGGTTCCAGTCTTCTCCATCAATGGTTTTTGTGCAGAGTTGTGATTTTGGTGTGCTTGCGAGAGGAGGTAAATTCTAGATCTTTCTACTCCATCATCTTGATCAGTCTCTGTATTTACTTGTTTTGAGGCCTCCAGTTCCAGGGAGAAGAGGGAGTTGTTTATTCTTCTGACATCTGTGCCTCCCTCTCTCCAAGCTTAACCATGGGTGGGCCTGGGACATTGAGCCAGTGAGCTGAACAATGCCTGCATTATCAGCAAACTCCCCACAAGTGACCCAGAGGCCTGGCAGTAGAGGAAGGGAGAGAAAATGGGTAAGAAGGTGACATGAGAAGATTCTGTGCACAGAAGGGATGTTGTCATGATAGAAGATAGATGTTGCCATTGAAGTGTTCATTAGATTGCTGGTTCTCAGAGGCATGATTGTGCCTCCCCCACCCCGGAGGGACATTTGCCAATGTCTGGTGACATGGTTGATGGTCATAACTTGGAGGGAGTACTTTTGGTATCTAGTGGTCAGAGGCAAAGGATGTTGCTATACATCCTATAAGGCACAGGGGAGCTCCACAACCAGGAACTTTTCAACCCTAAAGGGCTATGGTGCCTTGGCCGAGAACTCTTGCTTTAGAGAAGGGACAACTTGAGAAAGGACTGTGTGTGTGTTAGTCACTCAGTCATGTCTGACTCTTTGTGGCCACATGGACTGTAGCCTGTAAGGCTCCTCTGTCCATGGGATTCTCCAGGCAAAAATACTGGAGTGGATTGCTATTCTCTTCTCCAGGGGATTTTCCCAACCCAGAGATTGAACCTGGGTCTCCTGCATTGCAGGCAGATTCTTTACCATCTGAATCACCAGGGAAGGACTGAACAGAGTCAAAAACGGGCATCAGAAGACTGCCCACAAACAAGTGAGATGAAGAAGAAAAAATATTTCTGGAAATACATTCAAAGATACGGATTTTCCCATCTTGTGTGTCCACGAGGGTAGAAGATTGTACTTGGCAATCTCATTCAACCCCCAATGTGTAAGCAAACAAAGTTCCTAATATCCTGCCTAAACTGAAAATGAGAACTTGACACCCAGACTGTAATTAGCAAGAATGAACAACTTCCTCGTTTTTACCCAATTCACCGGGATATTTTAACACTCCGTCGGCTCATTTCCTCCCAGAGCTGTGAAGGTGTCATGATTTCAATCTCCCCACAGTGGAATTTTTCTGCAACATAGAGTCTGGCCATGGCACTTTGGGGATGTTTTTGACGGCTGTGTCCGACAGCATGAGGGGAAATTGTTCACATTTGTGTCTCAGATGCTGTCTTGAGCTTTGTTGATTTTCCTCCAGTCAGAGCTGTCCCTGAGGACTTCCTGGTTTTCAGGGCAAAAACCTCAGCAAGAGTGAGCTGCCTTTGAAGGTTGGCTGCCCAAGCATATGCAGTCGCTCAGAAACCACACAGACAGAAGCCCAGAGTGCTGCTTCTATGCTGATACAGAAGCATCTCTCCGACCTGCGTCCCTGTGAGAAGTGGGAGTCCTGTAGCATTTCTCTGGGCCGGATGTCTCCTCGTGGGCATCTGTGAGAAACACTGGACTCTCATCTCTTGCTTAGTAAATATTAGCATTGCTCAAGCACTTCCACCAAACAAAGCCTGACTGACTTGGAAATTTTCAAAATACATGTATATGAGAGCCTAGAAATGAAGCCCAGGGGGAGCAGGCAGCCTTGTTTTTGGCACCAGTTCCAGTGACATTGCTTAATGAGAACTGCCTGTCTAGTGGGATCAAGGGCTCAGGCTCTGCGGGCTGGTTGGCCCCCTGAACTCTGGGGTTGAGGGTTCACACCCTGGCACTTCTGCTTCTAGTCAATCATTTGAAAGTTGCAAACACTCCTACCAGCAACCTTCTCCATTTCAGGATGTCCTGAGTGCCAGGTCCGGAATGCAGGGAGAGAGCAAGAGGCAACCATTAACAGATGCTGTGATATGGACACCCTCCCCTCCTTTCTCTGTGTGACCAGGTCCCCAGGGGTTGAAGGGCAGAGGTCTTGATTGGGCTCATTGGTCTGTGATGATGACTGGATATTTATTCTTGCTTTAGTCTTTTGCTGCTTCTGAACCTGGCCTCATCAAGAGGGTCTCGCCCCAAGGCTGACAGAGATTTAAACCCGGTATAGTCATCTCTGTCATAAAGTACAGTAACTTATTGATTGGGAGCTGAAAACAGACTCTAAAATGCAGTGTGCCCAACCAAAATGCATGGCCAACTCCGTTAGAATAGTTTTGCCCTAGATTTTCCAATTTCAGACCCTTCTTGTTGTTCAGTCATTAAGTCCTGTCTGACTCTTTGCAACCCCATGGACTGCAGCACACCAGCCTTCCCTGTCCTTCACTATCTCTCAGAGTTTGCCCAAACTCATGTCCATTGAGTTGGTGATGCCATCCAACCATCTCATCCTCTGTCGTCCCCTTCTCCTCCTGCCCTCAATCTTTCCCAGCATCAGGGTCTTTTCCGATGAGTCAGCTTTTCGCATCAGGTGGCCAAAGTATTGTAGTTTCAGCTTTAGCATCAGTCCTTCCAGTCAATATTCTGAGTTGATTTCCTTTAGGATTGACTGGTTTGATATATTCCTCAACTAACCTTGTTTCCACTCTCTCTCTTTCTTCTGGGAGTAAGAGAAAAAGGGAAGAAGATGGAATCATTGTTTCTTTGTTCAATGAATTGGCTCCTAGGAAACATTCCTTGCTTGGAAGTCTACTTGGTCTGCTGCTAGTACGGGTACCCCAGCTCTTTTGATGAATGTTTGTGTTTGATATTGTTTACCATCTGTACTGGGGGAACAGCAACACAGCTCAACGGTAGCTGAGTTCTCTGTCCTTAAACTCCTTCTGATTTGATCTTCAACATGGACTCTGAACTTCCCAGGCAGCAGAAGTCCTCCACATGGAATGCCAGCCAATACCTGTGTTGCCTGCTTGCTCACTTTAATCTTAGGTCACTACCTGGGTGCTCCTGCTCAGAAATGAGAAAGGAGACTGGGACTTCCTTTTTGGTCCAGTGGTTAGGTCTCTGCACTTCCACCACACAGGGCCCAGGTTCTATCTCTGGTCGGGGAATTATGATCCTGCAAGCTGTGTGCCAGGCCAAAAAAAAAAGAACTAGGAATAGGAAGATAGCTGGGACTCTGTGATACTTTTGTAAATAATAGGGAGTCTGGTTTCTAAGAAAATGAGTAGACCTTCTGCAAAGGTGGTTCACCAAAGTCAGAGGGGACCTTCTCTCAAACTGAAGTTGATCATGATACCCTAGAGCTCATTTTATTTGTGCTTGGATTGTCTTACAGTGTGGGATGAACTGAGCCAATAAGTAAGAATTGTGTAAGCACAACTTCAGACTTTGAATTTAGGGCCAGGGGCCAGGTGGGAGGTGATAAAAGACACTGATGGACCTACTTAAACTTAGAAGCTTTTGCAGAATGATAAGCAAGGTGAAAAGACAGTCTTCAGAATGGGAGAAAAGAATAGGAAACAAAGCAAATGACAAAGAGTTAATCTCCAAAATATACAAGCAGTACATACAGCTCAATACCAGAAAAATAAACAACCCAATCAAAAAATGGGCCAAAGAACTAAACAGACATTTCTCCAAAGAGGACATACAGATGGCTAACAAATACAGGAAAAGATGCTCAACATCACTCATTATCAGAGAAATGTAAATCAAAACCACAATGAAGTATGGAATGGCTGCCATCAAAAAATCTACAAACAATAAATGCTGGAGAGGGTGTGGACAAAGGCAACTCTCTTACACTGTAGGTGGGGATGCAAACTAGTACAGCCACTATGGAGAACAGTGTGGAGATTCCTTAAAAAACTGGAACTAGAACTGCCATATGACCCAGCAATCCCACTGCTGGGCATATACCCCGAGAAAACCAAAATTGAAAGAGACACTTGTACCCCAGTGTTCATCGCAGCACAGTTTACAATAGCTAGGACATGGAAGCAACCTAGATGTCCATCAGCAGATGAATGGATAAGAAAGCTTTGGTACATATACACAATGGAATATTAGTTGGCTATAAAAAAGAATGCATTTGAGTCAGTTCTAATAAGGTGGATGAAACTGGAGCCTATTATACAGAGTGAAGCAAGTCAGAAAGAAAAACACCAATATAGTATATTAATGCATATATATGGAAATTAGAAAGATGGTAACAACAATCCTATATGCAAGAGACACAGCAAAAGAGACACAGATATAAGGAACAGATTTTTGGACTCTGTGGGAGAAGGTGAGGGTGGGATGATTTGAGAGAATAGCATTGAAACATGTATATTACCATATGTGACACAGATGACCAGTCCAAGTTTGATGTATGAAACAGGGCATTCAAAGCCAGTACACTGGGATGACCCAGAAGGATGGGATGGGGAGGGAGCTGGGAGGAGGGTTCCTGATGGGGGAACACATATACACCCGTGGCTGATTCATGTCAATGTATGGTAAAAACCACCACAATATTGTAAAGTTATTAGCCTCCAATTAAAATAAATTAATTAATTTTTTAAAAAGACACTAATGGGGAGATTTATTTGCCCAGTTTTGAGGTTTTCTTTTTGCTTGATGACCTGAGGCTGCTAGGAAGAGAGGATGGAATTTGCTGGAAGTTAGATTGTCTAGGGGTTTCCCAGGTGGTTCAGTGCTAAAGAACCTGCCTGCCAATGCAGAAGACTCGGGCTTGATCCCTGGCTCAGGAAGATCCCCTGAAGAAGGAAGTGGCAATCCTCTCCAGTATTCTTGCTTGGGAAATCCCATGGATAGAGGAGCCTGGTGGAGTACAGTCCATGGGGTCCAAAGAGTCCGACATGACATAGTGGCTAAACAACTACAGATTGTGTATCATTTATTTTGATGCTATTTTTCATTCTGTAGGTATATGTGGTTTCTGCCAATATGAAGCACTCATTTACCTATTTTTAACATGAGTCTTTCAAAGAAAATAGTGAATGTTATGGTGGGTTTAAGTAGAACATCTTCATGAGAAGTGGGAATTCTACTCTGTGGATTGCTTGAGCACATAGTATGTGGTACACTTGAAGCCAAGCCACTGCTGGTTTCAGACTTCAGAAATACAACAGTCTGATGGTGGCCCAGAAACAGAAGTAATAAGAAAAATTTACAGATAGAAAAGCTAGGTTGAAGTTATGAAGGAAGGCACAAAGGGCTTTGTGAGTCAGTACTAGGGGTGTTTGGCTCCAGCAGGGAGTTCAGGGGAAGCTTCTGTGGGAAGTGGTGGTTGAGAAGTCATAAAAATATTAGCAGTAGATCTCCTCAAGAAAATTAGAGATACTAAGGGAACAATTCATGCAAAGATGGGAAAAATAAAGGAAAGAGATGATATGGACCTAACAGAAGCAGAAGATATTAATAAGAGATGGCAAGAATACACAGAAGAGCTATATGAAAAAGATCTTAATGACCCAGATAATCACAATGGTGTGATCACTCACATAGAGCCAGACATCCTGGAGTGTGAAGTCGAGTGGGCCTTAGGAAGTATCACTATGAACAAAGCTAGTGGAGGTGATGGAATTTCAGCTGAGCTATTTCAAATCCTAAAAGATGATGCTGTGAAAGTGCTGCACTCAATATGCCAGCAAATTTGGAAAACTCAGCAGTGGCCACAGGACTGGAAAAGGTCAGTTTTCATTCCAACCACAACGAAAGGCAATGTAAAAAAATGCTCAATCTACTTCACAATTGCACTCATCTCACACACTACCAAAGTAATACTCAAAATTCTCCAAGCTGAGTTTCAGCAGCATACGAACCAAGAAGTTCCAGATGTTCAAGCTGGATTTAGAAAGGCAGAGGAACCAGAGATCAAATTGCCATTATCCATTGGATCATAGAAAAAACAGGAGAATTCCAGAAAAACATCTACTTCTGCTTCATTGACTACACTAAAGCCTTTGACTGGGTGGATCACAACAAACTGTGAAAAATTCTTAAAGTGATGGGAATACCAGACTACCTGACTTGCCTCCTGAGAAATCTGTATGCAGGTCAAGAAGCAACAGTTAGAACTGGACATGGAACAACAGACTGGTTCCAAATTGGGAAAGGAGCATGTCAAAGTATTGTAACCTTGCTTATTTAACTTATATGCAAGGTATATCATGCAAAAATGCCAGACTGAATGAAATACAAGCTGGAATCAAGATTGCTGGGAGAAATATATCAATAACCTCAGATATGCAGATGACAGCACTTTTATGGCAGAAAGTGAATAGAAACTAAAGAGCCTCTTGATGAAGGTGAAAGAAGAGAGTGAAAAACTGGCCTAAAACTCAACATTCAGAAAACTAAGATCATGGCATCCGATCCCATCACTTCATGTCAAATAGATGGGGTAAACAATGGAAACAGTGATAGACTTTATTTACTTGGGTTCTAAAATCACTGCAGATGGTGACTGCAGTGCAGTCCATGCAGTGCAGACCATGATATTAAAAGACACTTGCTTCTTGGAAGAAAAGCTATGACCAGCCTAGATAGCATATTAAAAAACAGAGACATTACTTTGCCAATGGAGGTCCATCTAGTCAAAGCTATTATTTTTCCAGTACTCATGTATGGATGTGAGATTTGGACCATGAAGAAAGCTTAGCACTGAAGAATTGATGCTTTTGAACTGTGGTGGAGAAGACTCTTGAGAGTCCCTTGGACTGCAAGGAGATCCAACCAGTCCATCCTAAAGGAAATCAGTCCTGAATATTCATTGGAAGGACTGATGCTGAAGCTGAAACTCCAATACTGTGGCTACTTGAGGTGAAGAACTGACTCACTGGAAAAGATCCTGATGCTGGGTAAGATTGAAGGCAGGAGGAGAAGGGGATGACAGAGGAGGAGATGGTTGGATGGCATCAACGACTTAATGGACATGAGTTTGAGCAAGCTCTGAGAGTTGGTGATGGACAGCGAGGCCTGGCGTGCTGCAGTCCATGGGGTCACACAGAGTCAAACATTACTGAGTGACTGAACTGAACTAAGAAGCTAAGGGCAGGGTGGTCCTAGACGAGGCCTGTGGCAGAACACAGCATGGCTGCCACAGCCAGTGTAGCTGGAATGTGAGGAATAAAGGAAGAATGATCCAAGGTGATGCTCGGGAAATAGGCAGGAACAAGACCATGGAGGAAGTCATAGGCCTTGTCGATGAGTTTCTTGGAAAGTAGATGGAAAACTTTGAAAAAGTTTGTCAGTGTTGGGTAGGGTCAAAGTGGGGATAAGCAGGGTGGAAGAAGCATTTGGGGATATGTGTGATAAGATTCTTTCAGAGATTAGCTTGGCTGCTTGGGGGCATTTGTTGAAAGAGGATGGAGTGTGGATTACAGGTAGACCAGTTATATCAGCTATAGAGTGAGAGATGTGAAAGCTTGGGCTTGGAGTTTTTGTGCAGACACAAAGAGGAGGAGGTCAGTTAAAGAAATATTTAACACATTACTGATGGGGGGAATTTTTGAAGAAACTAATGCCTGTGGCTGAGGTTCCATAATGTACATGAATATTGAAATGTCTCTGGTAAATAATGTTTGGTAACAAAAGATGCATTAATATGTCTCTGGTCAATAAGTTATTGAGAGGGAAAATCAATAGGACTTGTTGGTGGATTGGACATGCAGGGTGTGGAAGACATCAAACATGAGCCTTTGGTTTGTGATTCATGAAACTGATTGGAGATGGCATGGTTTGAGGGAGAGACCCCCAGGTGTCATTTTGGACATGTTGAATTTGAGGTGCCCTTTGGGCATCCAAAGGGCTTCCCTGGTGGTTCAGACGATAAAGAATCACCTGCAGTGCAGGAGACCTGGGTTTGATTCCTGGGTTGGAAACATCCCTGGAGAAAGGAATGGAAATCCACTCCAGTATTCTGGCCTGGGGAATTCCATGGACAGAGGAGCCTGGCAGGCTATAGTCCATGGGGTCACAAAGAGTCAGACATGACCGAGTGACTATCACTTTCACTTAAGCATTCAAAAGCGATGACCAAGCAAGCAGGTTGATATATAGTGCTGAGCTCAGCAGAGAAATTAGACCTAGAGAGAGAGATCTGGGGGGGGTGATCTGCCCAGCATGGTGAAGGAGGGAATGGTATGGATGGCATTGCCTCTGAAGGGATTAAGAAAGAACTGAAATGGGTTAACATCTCAAAAGTTGCTGCGTGCCAAGATGAGGCCAGGCCGTCATGGGAATATGTATTAATGCAGATGGCATTTCTGACATCGCTGAGCACTATTTGGGACACTCGATGGCTGATGTGAGTGAGGGGAGCTGTAATGACAGGCAAGGAAACAGAAACAGAATATGTGACTGGTCCTTTGAGAAGCTTGAGAGAAAAGAGGAGGCCAGAGAGGGCCGAAGCTGAAGGGAGAATAAGATTAGGGAAGAGGTAAGATAAGCTTTACTATCTGAAATACTTTACTGAACAGCATTTAATGACTGTAATAAAAAATTGAGCTTTGCGGATAAATAGACCGTGCTAAAGAACTAATGTTCATTAAATCATTTTCCTGTGTCTCTCCTTAATTGGTAATTGGTTTTTGGCCATGACAGATTTGCTTGTTAATTGCTACACTTCCTATTTAATCATGCTTTTATAATTCTCTTGGAGAACATGAAGATTCAAAGGGAGACCTGAATTCCTTTCCATAAATCACCCATGTTAAGACAGGACAACTACAAGAAAGATTTTTCCATAAGCCCTCGACCCTGTTTTTACTTTACGTTCTTGAATGTACATCCCATGGTGAGAATGGTACTCCAGGGGAAGGGATCTTGAAAGTTCCACATGCCTCTCCTTATGTTTCTGTTATAATCAGAAGCAGTTCTCTTCTTCAACCCATTTTGCTTCTCTATTTTACAAAATAGTAGTTTGTAAAAGAGTGGGCTCGGGGCTACTTCTAGAGTGGATGACATGCCCTTCAGATTGACTTTGAAAGATGATTAATTATAGCAGCAATTGTTCTGTTTCAAAAGTTGAAATAAAACATACTTGAAAACTCTTACTAAAGGAAATCTCTTTTACATACCTATCACTTGTGAGAAGGGCTGATTTAAGTCAGAATTATGGAGGAGGTAAAGCTAATCATTAGAACTGGCACACGCTACTCCTTTGAACGAAAGCATCTTTTAATAGCCTCTTCCATGGTTCTGTCTTAAGCACTCCACAATGACTTCTTATGAGTTCTGTAATTTCAGAATTGATGGAATTCAGCATTAGAAGGCTTAGTTGCTCAGTCATGTCCAACTCTTTGCTACCTCATGGACAGTAGCCCTCCCTCCAGGCTGTCTGTGGGATTTCCCAGGCAAGAATACTGGGGTGGGTAGCCATTTCCTTCTCCAGGGGATCTTCCTGACCCAGGGATTGAACCTGGGGCCTCGTGTATTGCAGGCAGAGTCTTTGGCAAAGGACTTGGGAGCTCACAGAGGCCCCAAGCCATGGGGGGACATGGCTGAGATCCCATGAGTGAAGGATAGACAGACAGTGCCCTGGGGGTTTCAGTCCACTGGTCCAGTACACAGCATGGGACACATGTAGTCTCATGGTTGTTTTTGTAAATAAAATTTTATTGCAACACAGCCACACCCACTTGTTGACACATTCTCTCTGGCTGCTTTCATTCTCCAGCTGCAGAGCTGAGTAGCTGCCACAGACAGTATGGCCTGCAAACCCTAAAACTGTCCCTTTCTGACCTTGACAGAAAAGGGGCTGAGCCTTGTGGTATTAGACAGCATGGGCTGCTGGTCCTGGCTGCACTTGAGAATCATTGCAGAGAAAAGTGCAGGGTGCTGACCCACAACAAGGACCTTATCAGCCCATCTTTCAGGATGGGATCCAGAAACTGGCATTTTTTTAAATGGAGATTTTTTTTTCTTTATTGAGAAACTTAATTCTTGGGTACATCAAATAAATCCATTTTCTGGGGGAAAAAGTCAAAACCCACAATAGAAAAAAAAATGTTAACACGGTCTGGGCCGTATCTGAACCCAGAGAATCTATTCTTTTAATTGAAAAATTCTAGGTGCTTCATAGGCTTCCCTGGTGACTCAGATGGTAAAGAATCTTCCTGCAATGTGGGAGACCTAGATTTGATCCCTGGGTTGGGAAGATCCCCTGGAGGAGGGAATGGTAGCCACTCCAGTATTCTTGGCTGGAGAATTCCATGGACAGAGGAGCCTGGTGGGCTACAGTCCATGGGGTCGCAAAGAGTCAGACACAACTGAGTGACTTAGCACACAGCAGAGGTTTCATAATTGACCTTTTGATATAAAATGACCTATTAAATTTGCAATTTGTGGTTCTTGGCATTGAGGCCCATAGGATAAGGTGGTAAGTCTTCAGACCTGGAGCTAAAAAAGGGCTTCCCTGGTGGCTGAGTCAATAGAGTCTGCCTACAATGTGGAAGACCTGTGTTTGTTTGATCCCTGGGTCAGGAAGATCCCATGGAGAAGAAAATGGCAACCCACTCCATTATTCTTGCCTGGAGAATCCCATGGACAGAGGAGCCTGGTGGGCTACAGTCCATGGGGTCACAGAGAGTCGGACACGACTGAGTGACTAACTTCCACTTTTATTTAGCTTTTCAATCAATCACTTACTCTTGGCTGAGAATTCCATGGACAGAGGAGCTTGGTGGGCTAGTCTATGGGGTTGCAAGGAGTCATACACGAGTGAGTGACTCCCTAACACACACATCCTTATCTAAGAGGTCGCAGTGTGCATGCATGCTATGTTGCTTCAGTCATGTCTGACTCTTTGAAACCCAATTGATGGGAGCCTGCCAGGTTCCTCCATCCATGGGATTCTCCAGGCAAGAATACTGGAGTGGGTTGCCATTCCCTCCTCCAGGGGATCTTCCTGACCCAGGGATCAAACCCACGTCTGTTATGTCTTCTGAATTGGCAGGTGGGTTCTTTACCACAAGCACCAACTGCAAAGCAGCAGCAATAGAATAAGATTTTCATATTCAGCCAGATTAAAGTCAGTGTGTTACATCATGGTGCCTCTAAAGCATATGACCTTGAGAAGATGCTTCAGGCTCTACGTGCATGTTTCTATGGGATATGAGACTGAAGAAAGCCCCCTAGAGTGGCACTTCACACACATCTGCTTGTAGCAGAATCCCCTGGAGGGCTGGGTCCCAACCCTGCAGGTTCTGTCTGGTGGGTGGGTCTTGGGTAGGTAGGACTGGCACATGTAACAAGTATACAGGTGCTGCTTACACCTTTGACCCATGACCAAGCCTTCAGGGTGCTGACTCAGGTCCAAAAGGCTTGTGTTTTTTGTGAAAGTTAAGTCCTGTTAGCCAGGGGAAGGGTTTGGGGATAAATTTATAAACCAACTGCTGGGGTTCCAGACCATGCTGTCAAGACCCTCACCCATCCACACACATCCTCCTTGCCCTCCACTTCTCCACCCACTCTGAAAGTCTAGTAACCAAGCCATTCTTCTGACCTCTGCTCCTGTACAGGTTTTCTCTTACTGTGTCTTTAAATTCCCAGTGGGAGGGGAGGGTGGGATATTATTTTGTGTCTTGTCAATTACCTGTATTTTGATTAGGGAGAGGCTGGATAGTGGACACTGGAACGTTTCAGGCATAAATGAAAATGGATTATATGTTGCAAAGTGGTAGAAGGATTAGCACAAGTTGAATAAATATGTATAGAAACCATGAAGGTGAAAACACACCTTGGTAACAAGGCAACAGACACAGGCAGAGACAGAGGGCGTGGGAACCACAAAAATGATTTTATTTTAAACCAGAAAGCAACAGCAATGGAGGGTTTGGGCTGAGGGTGTGACAGCATGACTCAAGTACCAGGAACTGAACTTGTTCAGGTGAAAAGAGCAGCATACAGAGACTTTCATTTCCCGACCAAGCAAATCACATCTGCATCTTTGTGACACTTGTCAGTGGATTCCCATTTACAAAGGCTTGCATTGCCTTTCAGATTTTCTGAACAATTTTGTAAGTATTTTGTTAAAGGTGACGGTTTTGGTGCCCACTTTCTTTTTTGATATACCAGGCATTGAATCAATCACGAGTGAAAAAAAATTGGTGAGTGTTTTACTTAAAAAATGGTAAGAGTTTCTTATTTGTGGCCTCTGTCACGGGGGCTGTGCTGTACACCATACAATGTGAGCAGCATTTCTGGTCTCTACCCACTAGATGCCGGGGGCACCTTCCCCAAGTTGCGCCAACCCAAAACGACTCCAGACACTGCCAGGTCGCCCCCATGTTCAGAAGCACTATTTTAAAAACATTCTCCCATCCCCATTACAATCTTCATATCCTTTTTTTTAAAGACATTTTATAAGGGTAGAGCAGATAATCTGGTTCCGAACACCAAAAGCACATGTATGTGAGCATACATGTGTGTGTTTCTGCAGGCACTACCTGTGTGCCTGGAGCCAAAATGGAACTCCACGTTCGCTGAGGGGCACTGGTTTGGTTCCTCAGAAAGTCTTGAGATCTCAGTACCATAATAAAATGCCTGTTGGTCCTCAGGCCTTTGCCTCTTCTCCAGCAGAAACTCTCATCAACATGTGCAGTTTTTAAAGTCACTTTCTTTGAAAGCCAGAAAGAAAATCTTCACCCAAGCCCACTCTCCATCTTAATCCGTCTAGATTCCTACTTGAATTATAAGGCCAGCCACTTGTGACCATGGATTCAGGGTTCTTCATTTCTATCCATCAGAAGGAGAGAGGTACCATGTTTCAGAGTTCAGTTTTGAGGACTGGCTGCATGATTTGCGAGGCCCAGTGCTAAACAAAAATGTAGAACCCCTTGTCCAGGCATTACTGAGCATTTCAAGATGGTGCTAGCAGTGTTCACACACCCACGCCGTTGGACCTGGCAGCCTTGGTTGGCGTTCCATCAGTTTTGTGTATTAATTTAACTGGCACTGCCAGCTCTTTTCCCCCTGTATTGTGATGCCTTCTGTGAAGTAAGAACCTCAAAAACAAAATGCCGTGCCCCCAATCCTTTTAAAGAATTCTACTGCAACAAATGTTGATAGCATATATTTTTCAGACTTTCAAAAAAATTCACATGGAAATTTTGTCTACATAGTTACAGTAATGAAAGTAAACACTGTGGCCTTTCATCATATACATATTTTCTAGTAAATATGACAACATGGAAATAGTAATTGCTACTATCCACAATGTTTTTAAGTTAGCAAAGAGTGAGACTTTCACAACAAAATAACATAATCCCTCGTCCTTATAAAAATAGCCAAAACATAACCTAAATGGCTTGCAGTGAAAACTGGAGTAGTAACTTCTTTATACTGAAAAAGCATTATAATTCGTGGCAATATTGTCCTCATAAATGCTTAGATTAACATCATAAGGCAAACTGGAGCATTTATTGTACCTGGAGACCATGATTTAAAAAATCTCAGAAGCTGAGTTTTAGACCCTTTTATTTAAAACCTGTTAAGTGTACAAAGTGCATGAAAATATCCATTATTCAGCTACCAAAAAAGTTTGTAAAAATTACTAAGCCAACCCTTTTGGTTTATTCAGGGAAGCCTAATGCACATTGTTTTTCTACTGTAAAAAGGAAAAAATTCCATTAAGTTGGCAGAAACTGAGTAATTATTTTTCCATCGAGGCATCCATCTTTTAGATGTGAAATTGTCCTAAGTCACTATCAAAATATTCATCTGGGTATAAATAATATAGTAAATATATAGAATCTATCTGTTAAGAAAAAAGAGTGCATCTGCCAGAGTAGAGGCAGAAGCCCTGGGGAAGCTGCCCCTGAAACCCAGACTCACGATCACATAATGTGATGCTGAAACAGTAGGTCAGTGGATGAATTTCAAAGAAACAATTGGTTGATTTGCTCAAAAACAAAACCAATAAAAACAGTGCCTAAATCCCCCAGTCTGTCAAAACGGTCACCCCAGCAGCCCAGATAAATATTTTAGCAAATGAAATGGTTGAGAGATGTCATGCCCTTCATCAAGGTAGAACCATTGCCAGATTCCTGGTTCGAGTCCAAAGATGGCTTAGTGTGAAAGCGTCAGTCGCTCAGTCATGTCTGACGCTTTGTGACCCCGTGGACTGTAGCCCGCCAGGTTCCTCTGTCCATGGGATTCTCTAGGCGAGAATACTGGAATGGGTTGCCATTCCCTTCTCCAGGGAATCTTCCCGACCCAGGGATCGAACCTGGGTCTCCTGCATTGCAGGTGGAGTCTTTACCACTGAGCCACCAGGGAAGGCAAAAATGCCTTACATCATGGACCACTCCAATGTCTTAGGTCAGCACGCTAAGCATTGTATCTGCTGTGGCATTAGCAGGTTCTACTAGCAGGTTCCAAAGTGAGACTAGTGAGTTTGATTTTTTTGTTTTTTTTTTTGTTTGTTTGTTTTTCTTACAACTCTATTAACTATACTAGAATATAGAGGGACTTCTACATCTTTTGAGATGTGTTTAAACATCTGTTTATTATAACGTTTGAAGCACGTATACTAGAGAAGAGTACTTTATGCAGTGTCCCTTGTCATTACCAACTCATAAATACAAATGGTTTTTGGTGACTTATGGTTGGATGTGGTATTGGTGGTTGGGGCCATATGTTGATGTCCTAGAGAGCAAAACTGATCCAAAGTGGTGCTGCCATTTGTGACAGAAAATGTTTATCTCCTCAGCCCCAGTGACAAAAATTATTCAGGGGGAATGGGACACAGGACAGCTATTAAACATAGTGAAGAAACTTCACAGGCCTAAAGAAACTAGTAAAAGGAAGAAGGAAATAGATTTCTATCATGACACAGAATCCCACTTCCGAGAAAACACAAAGTGGCCTGAATTTTTGAATCATCAGTAGGATTCAAGGTGAGTTTTTTCAATTGCAATATCATTGTTTGTGTTCTCCCAGCATCATCCTACCAGCCATGGAAGAGTAATTACAGGTTTCGCAATAGCAGATCCCCGGCTCCCAAGTCAAGTCTTTCCCTCCTCTCTGTTGCTCTCTCCATCCTACTTGACCCATAAATCCTTCTGACATCACAGAAATCTTCACAAGAAACCAGAGTCAGAAAGCCTGCTTACTTCCCTACTAGGTTCAAAACTATTTTTTTTTTTAGTTTGAAAATAGTGGCATATTGTTACACAGTGTTGCGGTGACAGGACCTGCCATGAGATCTGTAGAAAAGAGGATGTGAGAAGGTGGAGAAACACAAAACTACAAAAGATCTTGTTTCTCAAGCTCAGAGACTTGTGCTGAAAATAAAGGTTGTCAAGAACTGATAAAACTTACGGGCCTCCTAATGTGCAAAACCAGAGAATTCCTAAGAGCTGTAATCCCCGGTTATGTTCCTATTATAAATAATCTATAAATTTTCCTGTAAATACAAAAACAGGGTGAAGAAATTATTAAAGCCTGTACTTAATACAAAACACAGTGAAAGGGGGGAATCGCCCATTGGGAGTCCTATCTTAGCTGATTTCTGGATGCTTTTTAGTGAGATTTAACCACATTCTGGAAGCCTGTGCTTTCTCAGTCCCCGAAATGGTGGCCACCACCCTTTATATGCCCCAGAAACCAGCTCCATGTGCTCAGGGCAGCTGCTCTGTACAGTCTAGATGGTCAGGGATGGGAAGGCCTGTTATGATGGTCAGACATTTGTTCCACACAGTGAAGGTGGGGCACACGGGCTGTGAGAATGTGATGTCGAAAGTGTAGAGGTGGATGGAGTTCAAGGCATCATAGAAAGCTATGGAGCCATTATCGTAGTCTAGCAGAATGCCGACGCGCCGGAGGTGGGGGGCTGGCTCGATGGGGATCTCCTTGCTGTTGTGTCTTACCACCCAGGTATTGTGGCAGCGGCACAGCGCCCAGGAAGCAGAGTTCTTGCCAATCCACTCGTGCTTTGGGGCTGACTTGTATGCGAGGCCAATGGCGTACCTGCAGACGCAAAAGAACAATGACAAGAACCATGAGCCGCGCTGTACACATACATGAAATCCTTTCTGTGATTCTTGGGCATCCCTGTTCACTCTTTAGTGAAAGCTCGGGCAAGAACTCTGACCCCTGTTCCCCATCTTCTTCCTTTCTGGACATAGAGTTGGCAGAATGGGGCCATTATATTGACTCAAATTCCTGTTTACAGTGTGGATGTTACGAGAGAATTAGATCTTTGTAGTTGGCTGTCTTTTTTTTTTTTTACATTCATGAAGACCATGCAGTAGATTCTTGAGACCAGTGGCATCCAGTAGAACTTTCTGCAATGACTAACATGTTCTGCTCTGTTCAGTATGGTAGCCACAAGCTGCATGTAGCTATTGGGCACTTGAACAGTGGCTGATGAGCTTGAGGAATTGCACTTTTAAGTTAATAATAGTCAAGTTAGTTTCAAGAGCTTCATGTGGCCCGTGGCTACCATTTTGGACAGCACAGCCCTAGACTTCTTCTGACCTCCTAAAGGTCTTCTGATCTTCTTTGAATTTTTCAACTGACATCCTGCCTGTCATCTTCCATGACTTCACAAGGCAAGCATGGAAAATGAGTTTCATTTATGGGGATAGATTCTTTGTCATCCCCCAGCCTCAGTTTTCTCATCTGTAACACAGGGACAGTGATTGTCATTGTGTCTTAGAGTTATTTTGAGGAGTTAAGAAAAGAATATGTGTAAGATCCTGGGCCTAAGACCTGGCATAGAAGAGTCAGTAATTGTTATTTTATGATCTTTGCCCAATGACACACGACTAATAACTACCAGAATAGGAATTTGACCTGAGGATGATTTAAAAGGCCACAGACTTAAACAACACTCCCTGATGCCTTTCCTCACCAGAGGAGCCCTTTTGGTTTTATTTTCTACTATATTTACAAATATCCTGAATGTCTCTGAGCTGGTGGATGTCCTAGTTAATCTAAATGTTCTCGCACTGCTCAAAAAAAAAAAGTTCTGAATTCTTTCTAGTGTTCTGAGCTTCTTAATCTCTTTTCAGCCTGCTGAAACATGCCTCCATAATGTAGTATTTCTCAGTTATTAAGATAAGCAAGGGCTTCCTAGTGATAAAGAATCTGCCTGTTAATGCAGGAGATGTGGGTTCAATCCCTTGGTTAGGAAGATCCCCTGAAGGAGGAAATGGCAACCCACCCCAGTATTCTTGCCTGGAGAACTCCATGGACAGAGGAGCCTGGTGGGCTGTAGCCGCAAAAGAGTTGGACACTACTTAGCAACTAAACAACAAGATAAGCAAAACCCATCATTCTTAATAAATAGTGAATGATTCAGAGTTCAATTCTTAACATGTTATAGTAGAAACCAGTCTAACTGGATGTTGACATACGGTACCTTACCTGCCATAGAGAGAAAAACTTCACTAGTCTTTGACATAACTACATTCTTTCAAACAGCAGGTGCTGGATTTAGAATAAAATCACTTAAAGAGTTATGTGTTCAAAAAAGAAAACACACCATGACTGAATTAAGAGAGGATGGAATTGATCCTCTGGTAAGCATAGGGTACCAGCCCGTGTGCTGTTCAGACCTCTGCAGTTCATCCCCGTCAATTCTGTTCAGCATTTTAGGGACACTCCTGGGGCTGCATTTCCCAGAATCCTCTTTGCAATATGGAGTCCAGGTCAGATTCTGCCACTGACACCCGTGCACAAGATCCAGACGTTCTAAGAGAAGGGGAAACACTGTTTTCCAGACAGTAGACAGCACACGTGAGGTCTGTGGAAGTTTCTGGGCAGACTCAAGGGTGTACCTTGCCTCTGGGCTGTGAACAGCTTTCCGCCTTCCAGGAGAGGAATAGCAGGCTCCCAGAAGCCTTGGCCTTCTTTCTCCTTGGTGTACCTAGAGAAAGACTTTTCTTTTTCTCTGAACCCTACCAGACACTTTGGAAAGGTTTTTGTGTTGCACTTTTCAGTATTCTCCCGCAAGACGTGCTATCTGTCCCGGCAGACACCATTTCCCTTTTCAGATAATTTGAAGCTTGCATTTCAATCACAAAATAGCCACATGTCTGTATTGTTTCCTTCTTGCTGCTGTATACTATTTTTATTTTTTAGTAAAGAACTTTGACATTCCTTTCCCACTTGAACCTTAATTGAACCCCCCATGGAGTAGCTGTGGCAAGTATGACTGACTTCATTTAGCAAAGGGGAAAACCAAGAGAAGGTTAAAATGAGCAAAATCTAGAATCTCGCCCCTTCCCCCTTAAGTTGGATTCCTATAATCTTTGCATGAACCCACATTTAGTTAACACCATTTCCTAAAATACCAAGAGCACATTAACAGCATTAGAGTAAGAAAATAACTACGTGTCTAGTCCATTAAGCAACGGAAAATACCATTATATTATCATTAATCTGTAAAATTATGTGCATATTTCCAGTGAGCTTGAAAGGTGCAGGCGGAAGGCAATGTTCCATTAAGGTATGCAGTGAGACTCAGAGAATTCAAAAAGTATAAAATGATGTTTTTCAGAGCAATGTTAACATGCCCCATAGCATGGATTATAACATACAAGTAAATTTCAAGTCAGCACTATACTTCACAAGAAAAGACACGCGCTATGAGCTGTTGCAAATCAAAGTATTACAGGCGTTTGATAGTAAAGGTCACCCTTTCCTCGCTAATACCTCCCAGGAAATGTTAAACTACTTTCTACGTGAGAATTTTCTGAAATGGACACAAGTTTGTAAAGATCTGAAGCCTGGCAATTAATGTGAGAATATTCTCCCCCTGCCTCATGAGTTGGTTTTGACATCTGGTGTTTTCAAGGTAATGCTGATCTGTGTTTGTATAACTGAAATTGGAATGGAATTCCCCACACCATTCGTCAATGGGGATGAGATCATAACGATCAGGTATCATTTATCATAAGTAATTATTAAGGGGGTTGTAATTATTTAGACACTGGATTCTGTCCCAGATTAACAGAGCCTGTTAATTAACTAGAAATGTTTGCTCTTTTGCACCTGCAAAAATTCACTGTATTTTCCTTTGGGCTTTTATCTTGCCCCAGTGCAGTTACACATTGTAAATGCCAGCCTGGACCAGAGCCAAATACAGAGGGAGGATCTGTCCTTCATCCTTCAGAGGGATGTTGAAACAAGAATGTTGTGAGCAAAGAGAACCTTGAGGGCCACAAGAGGGGGAAAAAAACCTCCTTGCTTGGCTAATATGCAAACCGTTGTTTGGAAAAAGACAACACTCAAGCTTATGAATGTGTATCAACACTGTAAAGGACTTAGACATACTGCATTATTTGCATAGACTTGAACTGAAAGGTTTCTTTTTTGTAAAATAAGTGTTTTTAGCATCTCTATCTCAAAACTAAATACTGTTACCATACCATCAACTGCAAGTTAGGCAGTTTTCAGTTTTAGGGTTGTTTTTTTTTTTTAAAGCAAAGATTCAACTATCATTTATTAAGTACACCACAGTAAGCCTTAGAGTGTATTTTTTTTTCCTTTATGGTTTATTACGGGATATATTTTAAAAAAATTTCTCTTGGAGCAGCCGATTTGACAATGTTGGGTTAGACTCAGGTGTACAACAAAGTGAATCAGTTATACAAATACACGTTTCTTGGGAAGATCCCCTGGAGGAGGGTATAGCACCCCACTCCAGTATTCTTGCCTGGGGAATCCCATGGACCCAGGAGCCTGGTGGGCTCTGGTCTGTAGCATTGCACAGAGTCGGACATGACTGAAGCAACTTAGTACATACACGCATCCACTCTGTTTTTAGACTCTTTTCTCATACAGGTCATTACAGAGTGTTGAGTAGAGTTCCCTGTGCTATACCATAGGTCTTTATTAGTTATGTTTTATATATAGTATAATAATGTGTATGGCAATCCCAATTGCCCAGTTTAACCCACCCCTCTTTTGTCCCTATTGATAATCATAAATTTGTTTTCTACATATGTGACTCTATGTCTGTTTTATAAATAAGTTCATTTGTATCATCTTTTTTTAAAAAAAAATTCTTTACATTATCGTGTTGGTTTTGCCATACATTGACATGAATCCACCATGGGTATACATGTGTTCCCCTTCCAGAACCCTCCTCCCACCTCCCTCCCAATTCCATCTCTCTGGGTCATCCTGGTGCACCAACCTTGTTAGATTCCACATATAAGTGATATCATATATTGGTCTTTCTCTGTCTGATTTCACTTAGTATGATATCTCTAGGTCCATCCATGTTGCTGCAAATGGCATTATTTCATTCTTCTTTTTATGACTGATTATTACAGGATATTGAATACAGTTCCCAATGCTATACAATAGGGCCTTGTTGTTTATCTATTCTATACGTAATAGTTTGCATCTGCTAGTCCCAAACTCCCAGTCCATCCCATCCCCTCCTTCCCTGGCAACCATAAGTCTGTTTTCTACCTGAGTCTGTTTCTGCTTCTTAGATAAGTTCACTTGAATCATACTTTAGATTCCACATATAACTGCTATCACGTGGTATTTGTCTTTCTGACTTACTTCTCTTACTATGATCATCTCTAGGTCCATTCATACTGCTGTGAATGGCACTGTTTCACTCTTTTTTTAAATAGCTGAGTAATATTCCATTGTGTATATATACCATGTCTTCTTTATTCTTTGATGGACATTTAGGTGGCTTCCATGTCTTGGCTATTGTGAATAGCACTGCTGTGTACTTTAGGGTACATGTGTTTTTTCAAAGCATGCTTTTCTCCAGATATGTGCCCCAGGGGTAGGACTGCTTGATCCTGTGTTACTTCTATTTCTATTAGTTTTTTAAGGAAATCCCATATTGGTTTCCATAGTGGCTGCAGCATTTTTCCAAATTTGGCCTTCTGCTTGTTTTTATGAAGTTTTATTTGCACCTATTCATGAATGTATGGTCTATGGCTGCTTTTCCCCCTACAACAGTAGAGGTGACCAGTTGGGAGCTATTTAAATGGGCATCTATGAGACAGAAGGGCAGAGTATGAGGTACAGTTTGTGGATGTGGAACAGGCAAGGTCAGTTTTGTAAGGTGAACTTGGCAGAGTTCACTAATTCCCACATCCACTGCCCTGACCTCCACCCCTTGGGCTTAGAGAACTCAGTGGACTCAAGTCACTGGGCTGGATCTAAGGGACACTTTGAAATGAGTCCTGGCCGAGGATCACTGCTTTCCCCCCAGCATTGATGGGCCCAGTTTAGAGTCACAAAACATACAAGGCAACATAAATTGATTTCCGTGATGAAGAGCAGGTATTAAAGTAGGAATTGGTGAATTTTCTCTGTAAAAGCCAGAGAGCTAATATTTTGGCCTTGTGGACCACAGAATTGTGTCTTACCTAATCAACTCTGCTGTGTGGCTCAAAGGTAGCCATAGACAATATGGAAAAGAATGGGCCTGGCTGTGTTCCCATAAATAGTTTATTTATAAGAACACACAATGGGCCAGGTTTGGCTGTAGTCAGCTGACCCATGCTTTAAGGCATGAAAGGGCAGTATGAGCATACTAGCTTTCCCAGGGACTGGGGCTCAAGTCTTGCTGCAAATAAAAAATGGATGGAGTTAAAACGAGTTATTTTCTTATTGGCCGGATAGTAGATTAAATGAATGCTTGGTACATATTCACTCTCTCCTCTCAACTCCATGGGAGGAATATACTTCCCTGTACCACTGGCCTTGAGCCTGCTCTGTGACTGCCTTTGGCCAGTGAGAAGTTAGTAAGACATGACACAAGCAGAGGTTTGAAATGTGCTTGTGTAGGTGGATTTGTACTCTCAGATCCCTCAAGAAGGTCATGACCTGGGTAGCCCATGTGTCCAAATAGGATAAAGAAACCCATGGAACAGACCTAGATCAAACCTGCAGCTTAAAGCAAGGCCCAGTTGAGATTAGCCTTGATCAGCTATCCCAGAGATGTGTCAGTGAATAGCAGTAAATGATTGTTGGTTGAAGCTACTGAGTTTTGGGGTGTTTATTATGCAGCATTACTATAGCAACAGCTGACTGATAAAGACTTTGTGCATATTATTCTTCAAGATGGACCTTGGCCTGGGTTGATGCTCTGACAAAGTATAGAATGAGATATGCTTTTTTTTTATAATTGTAGGACAATATCCATCAACAGCTGAATGGATAAAAAAGATGTGGTACATACATCCAATGGAATACTACTCAGCCATAAAAAAGAATGAAATAATGCCACTTGCAGCAACATGGATGAACCCAGAGGTGATCATACTCAGTGGAGTAAGTCAGACAAATATCATATGATATCACTTATGTGTGGAGTCTAAAATATGACACAAATCGACTTATTTACAAAACAAACAGACTCACAGACACAAAAAACAAACTTGTGATAACCAAAGTGGGGAGAGAGGAGGGCTAAATTAGGAGTTTGGGATTGGCAGATACAAACTACTATGTATAAAAGATGGGGAATAAGGTCATGCTGTGCAGCACAGGGGGCTATGTTCAATATCTTGTGATCATGTACGGTGGAGGAGAATGTGAAAGAGAATACATTTTAATCAAAGTACCTACCATGTGCTTCCACTTATGACCACTTCCCAGTAATGGCGGCCACTATCAATGAACACGTTTCCAGCTACGCCATAGCTGCCTTGGCTGGTGAAGCGTTCGGGTGTGTGGCTCTTTTTGGAGGATGACTCATCACGTTCTACTGTCAAGTTATCATGGGACACCTTTAGCTTTCTATGTGCAGATTTGGGATCCAGTTTAAATGGTTGGCCTAGAAACAGGGTTACAAGACACAAAAGAGGTAGATGAAAAGAACTGAGGATTTGAACTTAAGCAAGAACATATTTTCAGAATAAGCTTTAAAAAGTACAGTAAAATAGTGAGGACAAACATGTCCCTGCCTCCGAATGCTTGCAGTCAGTCAGCTCTGAGCTATGGATGCAAGGTTGCTTCCCTCATTGTTCAACAATAGCATGGGTAAAGGTCAAGCAGATCCTGTGGTATAAGCTTTGCCGGGGATCCCAGCTACACACTAGCAGCACAGTTAATGTGCTGGCTGACGTCATCCTGGAAGGGAGGAGAAAACGAAGACCTGATTTTCAACCATTCCCATTTAGTCGGCTTCAGATCAGTTCATGCTCAATAGACCTCAGAAACCAAACACATCAAGACTGCAGGTTTTAATGTACAGAACATTCTAATGGCTTATATTATTTTGAGATTGTTCCAAATTAGAGCAGTACTCTCATGAGCTTAAAATGACGATCAAATGGGATACTTTTCAGCCCATAAGATTGGGAGGAAAATGTGGCAGGTTACTACCTACCTGGGTTTTTGAGTCCCAACTTCATTTATAGATGTAAAAGTTCCTTTATAGACATAATAAGGTCTTCTTTATTTCATGTATTCGTCTTTGTGTTTTGAACACTGGACCATTGTAAAATTCTGGCCGAGTCACACCTGAATATCCATCCTCTCATTAATTGTTACTGCTTTGAGAATTCAACACTGGTGTGGGGGCCATCCTGTCATTCAACACCACGTTGGGTACCAGACACTTAAATGCAGGAAACAGATTACAATGTGATGCAAATACCATGATGTTCAAACTCCACTGCTGTGTTAGAAGGCCGCTTGTGCACAGTGCTCAGAGAATCACCAGAAACAGTCTGACTATGGCAATACAGGATGCTGGCTGAGAAACTGAGGCAGAGAGCCTGGAGCAGTTGTGTGTCTTACATCATATGGAGGTAGGCCAAAGGGTGTCACTCCTTGGATAAAAACATGACAATGGCAGTTCTAAAATTCTTTCTTATAGATCAGGGACCAGCATACTTTTTCTGTAAGAGGCCAGATATTTCCTGTTTTCAGCTATGCCGGCCATGTGGTTTCTTCTGGGGCTATTTAACCCTGCTGACGAAACATGGCAGCAATCAGAGACACAGGTGAACAGACAGGCAGTGCTGTTTGCCAGTAAAACTTTATTTACAAAAACAGGTAGCTGAATCTGGCCCACGGGCAGTAGTTTGCTGATCCATTTTTAGATTTCTGTTCATATCAAAGAAAACCTTAAAGGGGAGCTGAGAAAATCCTCAAGTTCTGAGCAGGCAGGGGTATTCTCAAAGACTAAGACCTACTGAAGTCCATGTGTAGTTTAAATTTTGGCCTGGCTTGTAAAAAAGAATGTCCTCAGGAATGATCACACCAGCTAAGACAAAAAGCGTCTGAAGATAGATTGGCTTAAAAGATGTGATAAATCATAATGGAAAAGAATATGAGAAATGCACGTATCTACATGTACAACTGAATCACTTTACAGCAGAAATTAATGCAACGTTGTAAATGTGTACTTCCATCAAATTTAAAAAAAAGAAAAAGGTGATGATAGAATGTGCCTTAAAAATAATTGGACCCTAATGGGTGGTTAGGAAGGAATTTCATAAAGGTGCACTTCTCCCAGTGAGGAAGATCAGAATGTCACAGCCATTGAAAAGACTAGCCTTATAATGGTGAGATCCATCGTGTTTTCCTCAGCTTCTACCCCGACCCACACATATGCAGAGCAGGGTCTTGCCATCTGGTATTAGGTCCAACCCCCTGCCTCCACAGGGAACAAATTCCACTTGTGCCATGGATATGTTTCTCAAGGAAACTATGACCTACTCTGTCTAGGTTCAAGGCTTTTGCTTTAATGAGGATAGATTAGTTCACAGAAGAAATTAATCATTTACTTGGCTAAAGAATTCAATGAATTGTAAGATCTGTACACCTAAGAGTTCAGCAAACTACAGCCTGCAGGCCATATTGAGCCCACTGCCTGTGTCTTTCAATAAAGTTTTAATGAAGCATGACCAGGCCATGCTTTTCTACCAGAGTTGAACACCTGTGACCAAGATCATCTGACCTGCACAGCCCAGAACAGTTACTATTTGGCACATTACAAAAAAAGTTTACCAACCTCTTTGGCATGATTTAATAACATCTGATCAATGATTGCATGTCTAGAAGTACAAGATTCCTGTGCATATGAAATGAATACTTTACCTTTAGTAAAATCAATAAGGCACAAATAAGAAGCCTCAAAGATCCATTCTATAGAATAAACCTCAGTGTATGTATTGGGTTGGCCAAAAATTTCATTCAACTTTCCCATACGCTGTTACAGGTTTTTTCCAGTATGTATCCATTTTTTCCCTTATTCTCCAAAGACATTTCCTTCTCTACCAGCAGAACCCTTGAAAAATTAGCTTATGTTTAAGAGTATGTGTCTTAAGGACAGATATGTGGAGTAAAATTAAGTTACTTGACTACTGAAATCACAGATGGGTTAAATGAGGGTTCTTCTTAAAAAGTAGTTCCTATAAATTGGCGGGCAACCCTAAAGCATGATGTGATGTTGACATACGCCAATCAACTTTCTCCTGGGAGGTCTTATGCAAACAAATACCATATTATATAGCATAATATTTCTAGACCAAAAAGATGTGGAGAAAGAAGAGGAGGGTAAAATAAAACACATGTGGGCAGAGAGAGAGAGCGTGGGAGATGACAGTGTTACAAGATGCATGCACTGGTTCTCTCTTCATTGCTGGGACCATCCTGGACACAGTGGGAGTTTCCCATCACCCCTGGCATCTAACCACTCAACACCAGTAACGCCCAGCTGTGACAACCAGAAATGACTCCAGAGGTGGCTCAGTGTCCCTCTGGGGACCACAATCACTTCTGCTATTGGGGCAGGAAGATCCCTTGCAGGAAGAAATGGCAAGCCACTACAGTATTCTTGCCTGTGAAATCCCATGGACAGAGGGGCCTGGCAGGCTACAGTTCATGGCGTCACAAAGAGTCAGACACAACTGACTGCACACACACACATATGGAAAAGAAGACCATTGGCAATTTACAAAGAGTCCTAGCTCTGTGCCAGGTTTGGAATAGAGGATTGGATGGAAAAACCCTGACTCCATGCTGGCTCTTTGCTTGCTGTCTCAGGTTGTAAGCAATGCCTGGGACAGAGAAAAGGGAAACGAAGGGGGTTAGGGGCAGCTGGAAGGAGAGCAGGTTAGAGATGACAGTTCTGCTGAGTTCATGGCACGTACTGTTCGTCTTCAACTTCCCAGGCTCACTGCTACGGCTGCCTGCCTGGTTGATGGCCTTAACAATGAAGATGTACTTGGTACCGCTCTGCAACCCATGGACCGTGTAGTGGTTCTGCTTGATGTTGGGCACGATCATCCAGCTATCGGCCGAGTTGCACAGACCTGCAAAGCCAAGCAGAGGTGGTGAGTTCTTTGGAGCAAGCATGGGGAAAATCTGTATATTAAGGTTGTGGAATTTTCAGTTGTTGGGATCAGCAATGAGAAGCTTTGTGAATTCTTCAGGTGCCCACCAATCAACTCGAATGCTCAGGGTCTGCCTACAATAAGGACAGCAACCTATATTTATTACTATATAGTCTCACCATGTGCTCACCATGTGTTCTAAGTGGAAAGACCAACTAACATAACTGTTTTGCAAATTCTGTTCCACGTGGATGGGAGCAGCAGTATCTTAAGCGCTGTGCCTGGTCATGTGTTACTAGATGCTGTGGGATGGAAAGAAAGCAAGTGACCACACATCCCTCTCCCGCCCTTGCATCATGATGACCATTCAATCTTGGATCTCATCAATTCTGAGACTCACAGAGGGTAAGAACAGACCCAGATCACATGAGACACTGACCTCACTAATGGAGATGAAAGAGGTTCCATTTTTTTGCTTCTCATTCTCCACCCCGCCCAGGATCCATATCTAAGTGACTTTGTGGCTACTCCTTCTAAAGGGATGGGATATGTTGTCTTTTACCTTGTGGCTTTGAATTTGGCTATGTGACCTGCTCTGGCCAAGAGAACGAGGCTGCAGTGACAACACACCAGTGGCAAAAGGAGACATCACAAGCCCTTGAGAGTCTGTGGCCCTCTTGGGACTCTGCCATGGGGAGAACATTCTGGATAGTCTGCTTATCCCAATGGGAGCAGAGACACAGGGACCAGCTCAACGGCCCAGCCAGTTCAGGACTGAGACCAGCAGAGACTGGCCAACACCAGCCCAACTTTGGACAGGAGAGCTAAGAAAATGATTATGGGGCTTGTCTGTGGCCCAGTATTGGTCTGGTTGCAATTGATTCAGGACATGTGTTCCTACGAGAACCCTGGAGCCATGGTACCCAAAGGCCACTCAGGGCCCAGTGGAGCTCTGACAAAAGCATCACCGGGATTGTGACCAGCTGCATCCCCAGTATGGCTGGTTCCAGAGCAGAGCAGGGCCAGTGTTCTGGCTGTACGCTGCAGGATGTGGTTTGAGGAGCAGTTTGCGGATTTACGATGCCAGGAAGAACATGAGGAAAAAGGAAGCTGTTTTGTTGTGCAGCTGTGGCTGATGCTGAAAACATCTCTTTGGTACTGGGCCCGACTCTTGTCTCTTTCCTCTACGCCCATCAATCTCCACTCTAATCGAACCTTTGCCCAGCCCCCTGGTGACTGGGCTGTCAGGGCTGTTTCCTGACTCTGGTGAATTTCCTTCACTAATTCTCAGTAGAAGGCAGAGCCCTTCCACTTCCTGAGGGGCTTCTCAACTTGCCGCCTCTCCTTCCTTTTAGGGGATTTGCAAGTCAAAGGGTTAGTTCTTTTGATCTTGAGGCAACTTACACCTTAACCATACTTCATTTTACCTCTTTGCGTTTCTAATAAAATGTACAAGGAAATCACAAATGTATATCCATACCAACCCACAAGTATCTGCATAGCAGTTCAAGATGTTCACGCCCCAACAGCTGTCTCTGAATCCTACTAAATGCCATCTCCAAGTTCAGTTCATCATTGTTCTTGACTCTCACAGAAGAACTTAAAAATGTTAATTATGAAAATTCACCCCCAAGATATGTATCTGGGGTACACAGTATTTTCAGCTACACTTCAGTGAGTCTTTAACTAAATAAACATACATGTTCACATATATGAGAAACCTTATAAATTTTCTCATACTCTTTTCATTTCCAGATCTCACAGAGTTGCCATAAAGCAAGGAAGTAATATGAGGCTCAGAGAAGAGGCTGAGAATGGTGTGTCGGTGTTTAGAGATGTACTAGAGTAACTAAGGCCCCATTCACCTCTCACCCCCAGCATCCCCCTCATTCTCATACCGGTTCTCAGATGTATAAGGCACAGGTACACATCCACATGTAGTTTAGTAACATGGAACTCTCCCACTTCCATATCTCTCTTGATCCTTTCTCATTTTCCCTTTTCCCTGAACATAGAGGTAACAAACTCAACACTTCAGGCTACTGTCACAACCAGACAGCAGATGCTGATCCAACCAAAGAAGGGTCATTTCGAATTCTGAGCTTTGGGTCCTAAGAAGCCAATAACTTACTTTAGATATTTAATAATACTATTATAATAGTAATAAAACAACAGACAGAAAATAAACTTAAAAGTTATCAAAGGGGAATGGTGAGGAACAAATTAGGAAGCTGGGATTAACTCAGACACATACACACTATTATATATAAAATAGGTAATCAACAAGGACCTACTGTAGAGCACAGGGAACTCTACTCAACAGGTTGCATTAACATGTAAGGGAAAAGAATCTGAAAAATATATATATAGCTGAATCACTGTGCTGTTCATCCGAAACTAACACAAATTGTAGATCAACTATACTTCAATAAAAATTTAAAAATGAAAGAATGAGCTTTTCTGTTCTAGGATAACCCACTCATATTCCTAGACCTTTGTCAATAGCAGTCTGGCATGCACACAAACAGTAACAGCATTCACTAGAATCAAATGAGAATCCTATCAATGTCGGTGCATTTACACTGTTCCTGTTTAATTGCATATGTCTCAGCAAAATGACTATTGTGGTCAAAGAAAGCAAATGTAAAAATGTTTCAATAAACTTTACATCACTGTATAACCCCGATGCAGGGTTTCATGTGGTGGGGGAATGTTTTCAGCAACATTGTAAAGCAGATGTCTGAAATTGCTGCAAACTGCAACTTGGCTTACAGTCTGAAGTCTTAACCCAAAACAAAAAGATTGAATGCTTCAGAAATCCTTTCCAAACTAAAAAGGGACCCTGATCATCCTGATTATTTTGAAGAGGTCACTAATTTTTTCTGTGAATATTAAAAGAACAAAATGTTTATGAAGTAGTAAAATGTGATTGGATAACTTTACCCTGGGACAGTCTGCTTTCATGAATGCTAACTCTTAAAATGTAGGCTTAGCTTACCTCCATCGCCAAGGTCATAATTGAGAAATTGATTATAAATGCCAAGAAAGCAACGTCGATCATTCTCTGGTGGGGCCTGGAGTAAGTGGGATGCCTCAAAGTGCACCATTATTGTATTGCTAGTGTTGGTCAAGTGCCAGCACCACTTAACTTCTTGCATATGGTGCCAAGCACCAGACTTCGCTGCCTCGATACCCCACTGTGTCAGGACTGATGACCAGGTTTTATTCATCACTTTATGAAACACCGCATAACTATCCTAACTAAAACGTGTACTTCTCTCTAAAGTCATTTTCAATCGTCTTTGATGGGATGCCAACACTCACCTTCTCCAATTCAGCCTGAAGTAGTAAAACAGCAGTGGAACTTGGAAGATAATTAGTTCACATGGCAACAGTTGAGTTAGGTGATTTTGTACTATTTTTTCTCATTCACAGTGAGTCAGAAGCATCTCCCTACATGATGGTGCTCATTACAAGATCCTAGTTATGTTTGGGATTTCAGAGCCTTGTAGAGCAACTGTCTGTCATCTTACAGTAAAATGTCATATATAAAGCATTATGTAACAATGGACACCCTTTAGAGAGACTGCATACCAGCTTCTAACACCCTTTGTCTCTTCGACCAGATTGGAAAGAAGTGAATGTTCTCTTCCTTCTTCTGAATACAAATGGTATATGTCTAAAAACCTTCATGAATATTTTCAAAATGACTAAAATAAATTAAATACAGACAACTACTTTGCCACGAAAGCCTGAAGACATGGATCCTTCGACTTTTGCCAATAATAAAAATAGGCTGCTGGGAAAAGGTTCCCATTGAAGATTTTCTACGATGCATTAAAAATAGTTTTGGAAAAAACATGGAAACACTGTAAAATTAAATACATATCTATGTCTCAGCAAGCAATTCGTTAACATCTATAGTCATAAGCCTGTTTATAAAAATGAAAATTAAAAAATTAACATTGCCATTAATTTTGCATTTGAGTGTATGAATTTAATTAGGGATAGTCTTTTTATAAGATTAAAAATCTCCATAGATAGTATCTAATTCTTCTTCACTAAAGTCAGTTGAGGGCAATTAACTAGAATTTATTATGACAAGTGAACCATGACTTAGGATAGTAAAAGTCTGCCTTGTGGCACATGGAGCTATAGCCAGCTTTGGGGCATTCTTTCTCCTAATTTTCCATAGAGTTTTATACTCTTAGATCTTATCATTCAGTAGAACATCTGCAAAGGATAGTCTTTTCCACTGGCAGGATAGACGAACAAACAACATTCAGTGAAGGTCTTTCATGCGAAGACTGTGTTAAATGTTATTGTGTAGATCAGGGGTCCCCAATCCTTGGGCCACAGACTGGTACTTAGGCCATGGCCTGTTAGAAACTGGGCCACACAGCAGGAGGTGAGTGGGTTGGCTTCCACAAAAACGGTCCCTGGCGCCAAAAAGGTTGGGGACTGCTGACGTAGATGATCCTGACAAATTTCATCACTGACCTCTACCATGTGACAAATGATTTCATGACAGTGAGTCTAGTCTATATTTTTGTAGAACAGTAACCTTGAATAGCTGTGTGCTAACACTGGCAAACACAGGGCTAAGACCTTTCCTTTTAGTATCTCAATGATGTGAAGCTAAAACATTACCTCTTCTTACAGATGAAGAAATAGATTCAGAAGATGTTCAATACTTTGTCCTAAATTATAGTGCTAGTGAGGTGAGGACCAAAGCTGGGATTCAAATCCAGGTCTCCTTCGATCATAGCAACTATGCATAACAGTTAAGAAAAGAATAATCTATGGCCTAAAAACACATGAAACTATGCTTAACATCACTCGTTATTAAAGAAATGCAAATCAAAACTACAATGAGGTATCACCTCACACTGGTCAGAATGGCCATCATCAAAAAGTCTACAAATAACAAGTGCTGCAGAAGATGTGGAGGAAAGGGAACCCTCCTACAGTGTTGATGGGAATGAAAATTGGTACATCCACTATGAAGAACTTTATGAAGGTTCCTTAAGAAACTAAATATAGATCTACCATATGATCCATCAATCCCCACTCCTGGGCACGTATCTGGAGAAAACCATAATTTGAAAAGATACACGCATCTCAATGTTCACTGTGGCACTGTTTACAATAGCAAAGACATGGAGGCAACCTAAATGTCCATTGACAGATAAATGCACAGTGAAGATGTGGTATAGATATACAGTAGAATATTACTCAGCCATTAAAAATGAAATAATGCCATTTGCACCAACATGGATGGACCTAGAGATGATCATACTAAGTGAAATATGTCAGACAAAGATAAGTATCATATTGTATCACTTATTTATGGAATCTAAAAAACTACAGCATAAATGAACTTATTTATAAAACAGAAAAACACTTTGAAAACAAATTTGTGGCTACCCATGGGGAGAGGTCAGGGAAGGGATAAATTAGGACTATGGGATTAGCATATTTCCACTACTATATATATAACAGATAATCAACAAAGACCTACTGTGTAACACAGGGAACTATACTCATTATTCTCTAATGACCTATATGGGATAAGAAACTATTAAAGGATAGATATGGGTACATGTACAATTGAATCACTTTCCTGTACACCTGAAATTAATGCAACATTGTAAATCAACTATAATACAAATATTAAAATAAAAATAAAGTGATATAGACCCAAGGTTGACAACAACAACAAAAAAACTGATGAAATAACACTCAAAAAGAAAATAATACTAAATGTATGATATAATGACTAAACCATATAATTCTACCAGAACATGCTGTTAACCCCATAAACTTCCATACACTTTTCCACAATGGTGCTTCTCCCCTCCCATCACAGAGGTAACCATCATCCTAACTTTTATAGGTTTTTATATCTCTAAACAAAATAGTTTATTTTTATCTTTAACTTCTACATGTATAGATACTCATAGTGCATTGATTCTTTTGTCTCCTGATTTCTTTAACAGTATGTTTGTAAGATTCGTCCATATGGTTTGCTAGAGATCAATAATTTTCAATGCTATTTGGGCTATTATTTTTTACTAGTATAGTACAAGTGAGTGCTACCATCTTCTTAGTCAGGAAAGACAAGCCAATAAGTACTGTGTACTCTCTCCTTCTTTGTCTTCCCTTGATATTTTAATTCAGGAATGCAATCGATCTGAAAACAGTCACGCAATAGAGAAATCAATAGGGCGTGCGATACTCACTCACAACATTGGCTTGTCCGGTGAAGATGGTGTACTGGAGCTCATAGGAAACTACACTGAATTCATCATCAGAGGTCCAGTGAACGGTTATGGTGTCATAGGAAGCCGTGCAGAGCTCTTCTCTAATTGTGGGAGGGTTGGGAGCTGTGGGGAACAAGAAGGTCATCAGCAGAGAAGCAGACATGTCTGGGATCCCTTTCAGTGGAGTTGTCTTGATAGTCAAAGCAGGTGTTTTAAAATCTATCCATCAGAACTATTATCCCAGAGACAGTGATCCCAATCCAAAGAACATTTTGTTGGCTGGTTATCACTGTGATTTTTCCCAGGTGGTGTGACTTCAGCTAGCCAAAATCTTCTCTCTGTGCATCATGAAAGCATGCCTAGATGGGTAAGCAAACAAGACTCTTTATTCATGGAAAAAACATTTTAATTAATTAATTTATTTATTTTTCCCTTTACATTATTATGTTGGTTTTGCCATACATTGACATGAATCTGCCATGGGTATACATGTGTTCCCCTTCCAGAAACCCCCTCCCACCTCCCTCCTGATTTCATCCCTCTGGGTCATCCCAGTGCACCAGCCATGACCACCCTGTATCATGCATCAATCCTGGGCTGGTGATTCATTTCCCATATGATAATTTACATGTCTCAATGCCATTCTCCCATATCATCCCACGCATGCCCTCTCCCATAGAGTCTAAAAGACTGTTCTATACATCTGCATCTCCTTTGCTGTCTTGCATACAGGATTATCGTTACCATCTTTCTAAATTCCCTATATATGCGTTAGTATACTGTATTGTTGTTCTTCCTTCTGGCTTACTTCACTCTGTATAATAGGCTCCAGTTTTGTCCACCTCAGTAGAACTGATTCAAATGTATTCTTTTTTATGGCTGAGTACTGGCACAAAGACAGCAATAGAGATCAATGGAACAAAATAGAAAGCCCAGAGATAAATCCATGCACATATGGACACCTTATCTTTGACAAAGGAGGCAAGAATATACAATGGAGAAAAGACAATCTCTTTAACAAGTGGTGCTGGGAAAACTGGTCAAACACTTGAATGAAACTAGAACACTTTCTAACACCATACACAAAAATAAACTCAAAATGGATCAAAGATCTAATCATAAGACCAGAAACTATAAAACTCCTAGAGGAAAATAGGCAAAACACTCTCCAACATACACCAAAGCAGGATCCTCTATGACCCACCTCCCAGAATATTGGAAATAAAAGCACAAATAAACAAATGGGACCTAATTAAAATTAAAAGTTTCTGCACAACAAAGGATACTAAAAGCAAAGTGAAAAGGCAGCCTTCAGAATGGGAGAAAATAAAGCAAACGAAAGCAACGGACAAACAATTAATCTCAAAAATATAAAAGCAACTCCTGCAGCTCCATTCCAGAAAAATAAATGACCCAATCAAAAAGTGGGCCAAAGAACTAAACAGACATTTCTCCAAAGAAGACATAAAAATGGCTAACAAACACATGAAAAGATGCTCAACATCACTCATTATCAGAGAAATGCAAATCGAAACCACAATGAGGTACCACTTTACACCAGTCAGAATGGCTGCCATCCAAAAGTCTACAAGCAATAAATGCTGGAGAGGATGTGCAGAAAAGGGAACCCTCTTACACTGTTGGTGGGAATGCAAACTAGTACAGCCACTATGGAGAACAGTGTGGAGATTCCTTAAAAAACTGCAAATAGAACTGCCATATGACCCAGCAATCCCACTGCTGGGCATATACACCGAGGAAACCAGAATTGAAAGAGCCACCTGTACCCCAGTGTTCATTGCTGCACTGTTTACAATAGGAAGAAAATATTTTAAACAAAAAGTAACCGAGATGAACTTTTGTCATTTCACCTCCATTGTGGGGATGCAAACCTTTTCGGTAGAGCTAGATGGTTAATGTTTTAGGCTTTGCGGCTCATATGGCCTCTGCTGTTGCTGTTCAGTTGCTAAGTCGTGTCCGACTCTTTGTGATCCCATGGACTGCAGCATTCCAGGCCTCCCTGTCCCTCAATGTCTCCCGGAGTTTCCCCAAGTTCATGTCTGTTGAGTTGGTGATGCTATCCAAGCATTTCATCTGCTGCTGCAACTACTCAATTCTGCCTTTGTACAGAAAGCTGCCAGAGATCATTTGTCCATTGATAGACATGGCCAGGTTCTAGTAGAACTTAAAACAGGTGAAGACCAGATTTGGCATGGGAGCCAAACTTAGCCAACTTCTGAGCTCCAACATGCCACAGATTTTTATATGCAGCCACTCATCTGGAAAAATGCTGATGTTTGTTAACCCTTAACAAATCAGCCAATTAATTCTTCAAAAATTTTCTTTTGTTAGATGTGTTGATACCTTATGAAAATTTGTTAGTGGGATTCTATTTTCCTCTCATTTTTCAGTTTATAAGTGATATTTCAAATTAAGAACATGATTACCAATCAGTCATATCTAAGAAGTATATTCTCTTTCCCCAAGAAAAATAGGATTCCTTGGGCTTGATTAAGTTTATCATTGGGCAAGGCAGCCGTTTTATGTCTTGAACACATTCGGCAGCAGAGAAGTCTAAATCCTACCCAAATGATGATTTTTCAGTTGACTTCTACTGGATTGATTTCAATAACTGGTTTTATGAGATGAGTTTGTGAGCAAGAAAAAGCCTAGGCATTGTGTGCTTTGCATGGGCAATAATATTTTAGAGCAGGGGCTGGCAAACTATAGCTATGTACCAAATCTGGCCCACTGCCTGTTTCTGTAAATAAAGTTTTATTGGAACACGGCCAGACTCATTCCTTTACGTATTGCCTCTGGCTGCCTTTGTGCAATAGCAGAGTTGAATAGTTGTCACCATATGTCCTGCAGAGCCTAAAATATCTACTATCTGGCCCTTTAAAGTCAAAGTTTGCTGAGCCTTGGTTTAAAGAATTGATCCAGGCCTGGGTTTCCATTCTTCTGTACACCAGAACCTAACTTGAAAAGGAGAAATAATCTGTATCTGACAGATGAGGAGCCATGTTTGCTTACACTTTTTGAGAATTCTTTACTGCTTGAAACTTTGGTTAGGATGAACGACTCCTAAAGAAACCTGAGGAGGGAGGAAAGTTTATGAACATGGCAAATTTTAAAATTTTGATTGCTTTAGTAGTCTTCACTTTGCCACCTGAAGATACATCCAGGACAAGTACTATACGAAGCCAGCTGACTTATGTCTGCAGCAGAAAGTCAGTTAACCCAGCTTAGTCTATTGGTTATTGAATTCCACGAACACTGCAGCGCTTACATGCAGCAGGCACTGCATTAAGGTGTGCAATAAGAAACACTACACAGCCATTAAAAAGAATGAAATAATGCCATGTGCCATGGATTTAAGAGATCATCATACTAAGTGCCGTACGTCAGAGAGGAAAAAAATACCATGATGTCATTTACATGTGGAATCTAAAATATGACATAAATGAAACAATCTATGAAACAAACATGTTCACAGACATAGAGAACAGACTTGTGGTTGCCAAGGGGTGGGAGAGGGATGGAGTGGGATGTAAACTATTACTTTTAGAGTGGATAAACAACAAGGTCCTCCTGTAGAGCACAGGGAAATATACTCAATATCCTGTGATAAACCGTAATGGAACAGAATTTTAAACAGAGTGGGTATATGTGTATGTATAACTGGATCACTTTGCAGTACACCTGAAACTAATGCAACATTGTGAATCAACTATACTTCAACAAAATACAATGTTTAAAACAGATAACTTGAAAAAAAAGTTGTTTACTAAGATCAAAGGAGTCTACAGAGCCCCTTTAAAGCATTCTTTCTGGAATATGACTTGATATATCTGTCTTCCAAAGTATCCATGTGCAAGATGTAGTGCCATGTGCTGTGACTTGGATGAAGAGATGACCTTCCATGGGGGAGGCCCAACTGCATCATAAAACATGCTTGTTACTGTCTGTGTGGTCCCTGTTAGTGTGGGGTCACCCTGCATGGATCAGTGGAGAAATATTTATCCTCCCATCATCTAAATAGTTCCTGGAATTATTTCTCTGTCAACTACTGTAGAAAGATTTGGTTCTTTCTGCACTGCTTTATATGATTAAATATAAAGTAAAGTGTTGGAAATAGGCAGGTAGCTGGGAGACACATGGCTGTAGCTGTAATCAGAGAGGAAATGTCACCTCTCTGGCTTATTCACTTGACATACCATTTAGAGGCATGTCAGGGGCAAAAAAAAATCTTGTTTTCATAGTCAAGCAGGCTAACCCTGTTTTGATTATAAAGCCAATGGCTTTGTCCTAAAAAGTCAATATCCAATTTACTGTAAATAAGAACAGCAGCAGGCTGCCAATTTCAATATTCACGCAATTGGTCCCATAACTGTTATTTTCTTGCTTCCATCATAAACAGGACACAAGTAATGGTGGGCTATTACTTCACAAACACTTCGTTTCCTGCTTACAAATGTCTGATAAACTATTTGGATTTGGCAATATCAGCCAAGCATTGTATGTTATGGCCAGGATCGATGTTATGTCTAGAAATGGTCCAAATTTGTATTGGAGGTTGACAGCTAAGAAGGCATAATAACAGGTACCCCATATGGTCTTTCGTTTGGCATAAACAGTCATTGGGATGATATATGGTGTACACATTACAAGTCAGTGCACACTAAGGTCACAATTTCCCTTGCAGTCAGTACCTTGGCATTCACACACAGATGAGAATGGGCATACGTTTCCTGAAATGCTATTAAACAACTATTGGGAAAGGGGGAGGACACAGTCTTATCAATAAGACACTGATTTTGTGCAGAAATGGCCACATGCCCAGTCAAACATTTTGCAGTTGTCTTTGCCCTTGGGCATGACCTTGCAACATGGATCCAGCCCATAAGACAGAAGTGGAAATTTCCTGGATGAGTCTTTTTAATTTTTTAAAAAAGAGATTTGCTTATTATTCTTGGCTCTACTAGGTCTTCATTGCTGCACGTGGGCTTTCTCTCATTGCAGTGAGTAGGGGCTATTCTCTATTGCAGAGCACAGGCTTCTCATTGCATTAGCTTTTCTTGTTGCAGAGCACGGGTGCTAGGGCTCATGGGCTTCCATAGTTGAGGCACATGGACTTGGCTGCCATGTGGCATGTGGGATCCTACAGAAGCAGGGATAGAACCCATGTCCTCTGCAATGGCAGGTGATCCTTAACCCCTGGAACACCAGGGAAGCCCTGGATTGGTCTGTCTGCTGAACAAGGTTTTGGTTTTCCTAAATAAAGACAAACCTGGTAGACAGAGCTTTTGGTCATCATTTCCCCTCTTGTCCCTTTCTTTTTGTCTGTAACTTGGGCATAATGCTTGGAGGTGGAGTCGTTATGGAATCATGTGGAAAGATGAGGATAGCAAAGCAGAAGAAGAGAGCCTGGTGTCTGAAGTCATCACAGAACTGCTGTCCAGCCCTGAGTGGCACACCTCTGCTACCCTGTCTTCTGTGATAGGAATCCTCTCTGAGCGGTTCAGTCACTACTCACTGGATTTTCTCTTGTTGCAAACACACCCATTCCCACATGATACAAGAATAAATGAGACTTTAATTTAATAGAATGCTATCATATAAAGCATTTCAGTGTCAGAAAGGCTGACCTGAAAGGTCTGGTATAGTAGTCATGAGCTCCATGTGGCTCTTGACATTGCAATTAAATTTTAATTGAAGCAAACTACAAGTAAAAACTCAGTTCAGTACAGTCACTCAGCATGTCCGACTTTTTGAAACTCCATGAACTGCAGCACGCCAGGCCTCCCTGTCCATCACCAACTCCTGAAGTTTACCTAAACTCATGTCCAGTAAAAACTCCACACATGTCAAATTTTCAATAACCCTATGTGGCTAGTAGGTACTTGACTGGACAGTGTGGATGCAGACTGTTCTTACCATCTTGGAAAGTTCTATGGAATAGTGTTAGTTTAGATAAATCTCAGAGCTATATCCATGAATAGCTGAAATCAAATTTGATTCCTTACTGGAAATGCTTTCTGAGTCAATTTCTTCCTTTCTTCCTAGGAATTATATGGTTTGAAAGAATTCCCTACGATAAGAAGATGTTTCTGGAGTGACTTGCCTCCCTCGCAAATGCACAAAGGCTAAAAATAACACCTTGGTTCCAGGTAAGGAAAAAACTGGTCTTCTGGGTACAGCACCCTTGAATAGTCTGCTTTCTAACCACAGACTAGAAAAATACACATTACCCAGTACTCCCTCTCTTCTGCTTCCCTTTTCCCAGCTGGGTGTGTGCATGCGCACACACTCTCTCTCACTCACACACACACAATGAGAGTGGAGACGCTGATGTGCTGTTAAGGATATGGTCTCTTGAAGGTGGCAGATCCTAAGTTCAGTGCACAACTGGCTTCACTGTGTACACAGAGCTTCTCTGAAGTCACAGGCATCTGAAGCCTTGGACAACACATAAACTTGTCTACTCAGTTCACATTCTATCATGTCTGTTCTTGCCTTAGTTGTATAATTGCTTGGTCATGTCCAACTCTTTTGTGACCCGATGGCCTATAAGATCCCACCAGGCTCCTCTGTCCATGGGATTCTCCAGGCAAGAATACTGGATGGGTTGCCATTTCCTTCTCAAGGGGACTATCCCAACCCAGGGATCGAACCCAAGTCTCCTGCATTGGCAAGTGGTATCTTTACACTGCTCTACCTGGGAAGCCCAGGGGTTGGCAGCAAGGAAAAATCTGGAAGCATGGTTAGAAATAGGTGTAGCCTGAGGTTTTCTTGTATTATGGCTGATTTTGTTTTTTAAGTTTGACCCCAAAGAAAAAGCCTGTCAGAAACCATAGAACTGAAACATGGCACCAGGAATCCTAGTGTGATCTGGGGGACATTTGCTACGGTAACCTTCACCAAGATGAAATCCAGTCTTTTAGTAGAAAGAACGGAGGTCTTTGGAGTGTGTACAGACCTGAGGTAAATTCCAATTCTGCCTCTCCCTAGCTGTCTGACCTCCAGCAAGATGTATGACCTCTGCTGTCTGCAAAATGAGGATTATAATACCTGACCTCAATTCGATGCTGTGACGGTTAAATACCAAGAGGTGGAGCAGGATACATACCCCATCAGAGTTCTCTGCCAAGGTACTGTGAGAGTCATCTGCCTTGTGGACATGAAATGGAAAGCAGCCATGCTAACCCTGTACTGGCTGACAGAGGTATCACGTGTACTACCCATACTCTGAGAAAAAATGGTGGTAAGTGTGCTTTGAGTGACCTAGATTGTCTTTTTGCCTCTGTCCCCAGTTAAATCTTGGGCTGTATTATTTTGCTTAGAAAAAAAGGAATATCAAACATTTTTACAGGTATATTAGACTTCACTCTTCACCAGAAGATCACACCTCTGGTTTTAGGAAACTCATCTAGTGGCAAAGTTTTGTTATCACTGAATGTACCTGGTATTAAAGAAAACACCAAAGACAATACCTGTAAGGTAATCCAGACATTCTAGTAGTTTCTTCTCTCGGGAAAAATCTAAGGCAAAGGTGTCAAATGTGTCATTGAGGTTGATTTCAGGAATGAGGACCTGGGATGATGCTGTTGCCATGGAGACTCTGTAATTGAAACAAAACAACTTTTTAGAAATGTCAAGCGGCTTTTACCATCACTGCACAGGAATGAAAAAATAAAAGGAAAGGAAATATCATTAAAAACTAGTGTTATTGATGTAAGCCCTTATTATAGGATAGATAAATGACAGGGTCCTACTACATTGCACAGGGAATTGTAGAATATTCGGTACTGTGTGATAAACTGTAATGGAAGAGAATATGAAAAAAATATATGTGAAACTGAGTCGCTTTGCTGTATAACAGAAAAAAATGCAACATTGTAAATCTGCTATACTTCAATTAAAAATAATTTTTTTAAATGTCAACCCCCCCCACAAAAACCAGTGCTGTTTTTGTCTGTGAGCCTTAAAAAGAATCTCAGAATGGCACAAGCAGCAACACATGCAAATGAGCCCAAGCTTCAAGAGAAGGCAGAGGATGTGGGAAAACAGCAGAATGGCTTCCTCCCTTCCTTTTTACTATCGGAAAAAAATTCCCCATGGAGGCGAAAGAATATTCCCATTTCACATTGCTGTGTATGTAACTGCCTGGCCCCCGCACATCTAACCCAAGCGAGAAGCACACGGCCCCGGGCATTTCTTCACACATCTGTCTGGGAAACCGTTTGTTCCTTTCAGACCCGACCCTGCTCCACTTCAAAGAGGAGTCTTCCAAATTTCAAGCTGCATAAAAGGCAAAGTGAAGATTAAAAAAGAATGTTCCCAGATATTGGATTAGTTTAATCAATGACTAGCCTCTCTCTAAAGTAAACATTCAAAAAGGAGTTTTGGTCTGGCTCGTTTTCATTCTCCCTGTCCTCATTTTCTTGCACCATATTCCCAGCAGATGCCGTAGAAAATATGTATGAGCTTTCTCATACATCTCCCTGATGGATCCACCGTTTTTCTTCTTCGTTAGGGTTGCTAGTTAGACTTCTCATGTGTACTCTATAAAGCAAGCTGTTGGTATGTATCAATCTCCTGCAATGGATTGTCATGTTGATTGGAAAAGTTGTTATCAATAACAGACCACTTTGACTCATTAAAGAATGCAAGTGATCCTTCTAAGAACAAGAATATTATGTGATGATGTAAACCACTTCTGAGCGCATCAAACTATGTTAGATTCGTAATCTTGTTGATTCTGGTATTTCAGGATGTTAAACAAACACCACCAAGGGCCTATTATGTGTAGCGTGCTAGGAAATTTTGAGCAAAGAAACAACCTTTACCTAGTTACTTATTTTCTAATTAAGGGCACTTACGCTCATGTATACAAGGCCATAAAGCTAGCCGGCAGCAGCCAGGAAGAGAATTCTAGGTCTGCACTCTTCCATTTAGTCTAGAAAAATTTCAGCCAGGTTACTCTATGAGGTTGATCTCTTCTTGCATTTCTTAATGGCTCTTAAAGTTTTAGATTTTATAAAGAAATATATCTTGGCTATAAAAATTACATCTGTGGGCATGTCTATACAATAGAATATTATTCAGTCATAAAAGGGAATGAAATGCTGATAGATGCTATGATGTGGACAAACCTTGAAAGGATTATGCTAAGTGAAAGAAGCCAGAGACAAAAGGCCCCATCTTGTATGATGCAGTTCCATGAAATGTCCATAGCAGGCAACTCTGTTGAGACAGAAAGTAAACTGGTGGTTGCCAGGGGCTGGGAGCAAGGGGACAGTGGAGAGTCATTACATAATGGGTGTGGGGTTTTCTTTTGGGGTGAGGAAAATCATTTGGAACTTGATAGAGGCAGGAATTGTACAATGATGTGAATGTACTGAATGCTAACAAACTGTACACTTTCAAATGGTTACTTTTATGTTATGCAAAATTTACCTTGATTAAAAAAAAGTCAGTCCTGTGAAATGCTCAAAATCCTTAGAAATAAAATTTCTATAATTGTACTTCTGGCACATATTCAGTGCTACAGAGGGAGGGAAGTAGAGAGGACACTCAACAGTGTCATAACTGGAATGATACTGAGGTCCACAGATGAAAGTTTGAAGAGGCCCTTTCTGAAAAAGAAAAGTTCCAAGTGTTTGAATGAAGATGGAGAATCTAAATTCATCACTCTAGCTTTTCACCAAGAAACAGTGAATAGCAGAGTTGTATGATTTTATTAGCTAATTATTGTACCCAAGAGAACTGGCCTAATTATTATGACAAGTGCTAATTCAGACTCATGGATAAAGGAATGGTTGCTAAGCAATTTTCACACATGGTCAAACTGAACTTAAGAAATGCTTTCCTTACGACCTATTGTCACAAAACTCCCTCAATCTCAGATCTTAGGATTAGTCAACTATTCAATGAATATTGAGTAAGCCCTCCAATTATGTCATTTACTGAAGAGCCCAAAATATTTGCATCCATGCAGAAAAGTTCAAAGAAATGCTACAGCACCATTTGAATTCCTCAAATAAAAATTTCAAACTGAAACCCCAGTTATTTCTGTTTTATGATGTCCAACAGGGAGAAGTATGCCAAGCTATTATGAAACAAGCACTGAACTTTCTATTGTGCTTCTCTGCTCTTCCCATGTGGCATAGACCTTGTGCACATCAAGTTAGAGGATCTCAAATGCTCTGAACAGATAATCTCAAGCTGGTACTTCCCCTGTGCTATGGCACCAGCTTCTGTTCACGTTCATCCAAAATAGATTTTATTACCAAGTTTCTCCTGGTTCTGTTGTCCAGAAACAATCAACTAAACCATGCTTTAGTCAGGGATGTTGTTGACAATGCCTGCCATCCTTTTTAAAAAATATTTCTATTTATTTCTTGGCCGTGCTGGGTCTTTGTTGCTATGTGGGCTTTTCTCTAGCTGTGGCGAGCAGGGGCTATTCTCTGTTGCAGTGCACAGGCTTCTGACTGCAGTGGCTTCTCTGGTTGGGGAGCATGGGCTGTAGGGCGGAGCATGGGCTACAGGGTGTGCAGGCTTCAGTAGTTGCAGTTCCCAGGCTCTAGGCACAGGCTGAGTAGTTGTGGAGCACAGGTTTAGTTGCCCCGTGGCCTGTGGGCTATTCCCAGACCAGGGATCGAACTTGTGTCTCCTTCATTGGCAGGCAGATTCTTTACCACTTAGCCACCAAGGAAGTCCAATACTTGCCATCTTGATGGTGGGGACTTGGTAGAGTGGGAACAAAAAGAATGAAAGTTCCTAAGCCTCCGGGGCAAAGACTGACAAAAAGACTCTTGGGAGATGACTGCAGCTTTTAACACCTACACATTATTATTTTTTTTTGATGGAAGGGAAGATATTTATCTTTGGCTACAATTTCAAATTCTTATCTGGAGTGACAGGAGAGTGGAGATCTGCCAAATTCAACATTTTAGGCCATGTTTCTATTCCCCAAATCCTTGTTGCCCATCTTTTGGCCTTTCAGATAAATTGACCAAATCTACCAGGGCCCTCAGACTATCCTACTTTCTCAGTTCTGTGCTTTTAGTTATGTCTCTCTCTCTCTGTGTGTATGGGAATATGTGTGCACAGGCTTATAGGTATGTGTGTTTCAAGCTCTTACCATACTGGAGGAAATAAGGGTATTGTGTCCTACCTTGATGCCTCATAGGGTGGGTTGCACATTACTTCTTCCTCCTATTTTTTAAAATTATTTCATGTGGCTGCACCGAGTCTTAGTTGCAGCATGTGGGATCATTAGTTGTGACATGCGGGTTTTAGTTCCCTGACTAGGGATTGAACCTGGGCCCCCTGCATTGAGTACACAGAGTCTTAGCGACTGGGCCATCAAGGAAGTCCCTACCTCCTCTTTGTATTTTGACTTTGACGCCCCTAATCTCCATGGCACTCGGTTGCTAGCAGCCACGTGGGGCCAGTGTCTAGAGCTACAGTGCTGACAACATTCCCGCCAGTCAGTGCCAGGGGAAGACCCTCTACCCTGCTCCCTTAATATTGCCGACATGCCTGACCCCTGACAATGGAGTTGAAATGGGTCCCTCTCAGCTTGGTGGGCTACGATGCACATCAGCACAAGAAAACCTGATGAGGTCTCAGTAACAAGATGGGGCCTACTTTCGTCAACTCAGGTTTTCCCAAAAGTGTTTGACTCTGGAGCCTTGTTGTTTTCACACCAATTAACACCCAGTAGAACACATTTCAAAAATCACTCATCAGATGCACTCTGATTCTTTTGATGAAATGACATCTTTCCAGTGGATGACTGGCATTCTCGACTTTGTATTCTGGGGAAATCTGTTGGATCCTTGAATTGCCTATGGTGGTGTGGGACAAAGACTTCATCTGATAGAATCTAAGTCCCTCCTAGGGACTGAAGGCAGCCTGGCTCCTCTGTCCATGGGAGTCTCCAGGCAAGAATAATGGAGTGGGTTGCCATTCCCTTCTCAAGGGGATCTTGCCGACCCAGGGATTGAACCCACAGCTCCTGTGTCTCCTGCATTGCAGGTATATTCTTTACCACTAAGCCACCAGGGAAACCCCTTGGTACAGCCAATTTGCTGCTAAATGCAATTTTAATTTTAGACGTCTCATAAGTAGTAGACCAACTTTCTTAGGCTTAGATTGAGTAAAGAATTTTGTTTATTTCACATTACTTTAGAAAAGTGTATAAAAAACCACTCCAAGAATGATATATTAGCGAGGCTTGAGAATATAGTCCATTATACAATCCATTTGGATCCATTTAGTGGTGGGAAGGAGGGAAATTAGCATTCGTTGTGCGTTTACCTTGAGAAAGGATCTCAGTTAATATCTTTGTTAAATTATTTCATTTTATCCCTACAGGAACTGTATTAGGTAGGAATGAATAATCACCCTGTTTTATAGATGTCTTCATGCATTCATTCAGATCAGGCAGCTTACTATGTCCTTGGGTCTTCATGGTGGAAACAAGATGATTGGGGGTCTTGCCCACTGGGAGCACATGAGAAAACAGGAAGTATCAGGGAGCAGCCCCAAATGCCAGCTGTCACTGCTGCTGTTGTTCAGTTGCTCAGTCACGTCCGACTCTGCAACCCCATGGGCTGCAGCACTCCAGGGTTCCCTGGCCTTCAGAGCAACCCCCCAGAATTTGCTCAAGCTCATACCCATTGAGATGGTGATGCCATCCAACCATCTCATCCTCTGCCACCCCCTTCTCCTCCTGCCCTCAATCTTTCCCAGCATCAGGGTCTTCTCCAGTGAGTCGGCATTACTCCTGAGCAATTAGCATAGAGCCAAGGTCTTGATTCTAAAGCATATGCATCTCTTATAATGTAAAACATGAGGCTCTCTCCCCTCTTAGTTTTTTTTTCATGTTTCTGAATTGAAAAATCTTTCTGCCATCTGATTCAGCTTGTAGGCAAACATATGCACTTTAAGTGATGTAACGATGCAGAAAAATTGCATCCAGTTCTAACTTGAGGAAGGCCTGCAGTATTAAGTTTCCTATGGCCATTCCACCCTTGACTAGAAAAGTAAAGATAGTTTACAAGTACACAGGTGCCAAAGCCCAAGGCAGACAGACAGGAACAGAGCTATGAAGTCACATTTTAGAGAAGAATGTTAAGTAATATGAAAACACAAATCCAAGGAACATTATGGAGTATCTACAACACTGAAGACGTGTTTGTAGGAGTGGCCAGCAATGTTGTCACAACTGTGGGTAGAGGTAGCTATTAGGAGCCTGGTTTTCTGAGTCCAAAATAGCTCTTGGACAAATCCAAAGAATCACAGTTAAAAGGTGACAGTGCTAGGATTTGAACCCAGGTTTCCAAATTACAAGGTCAAGGTCATCGCCCTTTTACCACATTCTGGTTGCTGGAAAAGGCAAAGGGCTCAAGAATTGACCAACAGACAGACAGAGATGGGATGAAGAAACAGAGAGACAAGGGCTCTTAGCAAATTTTTACAGGTAGTACGCATTCAAACTTGATGGAAGTTTAAACTTTTCATAAGTAGTATGCCAAGTTTCTTATGGATTTAGTGAAGAGTTTTGCTAACATCATGTTAGCAAAGTGTACATACAATCACACCAAAAATTATGTATTAGTGAGGCTTGAGAATATTGAATTGGTCAATAAGTTCATTTGGGTTGTTTCCATAAGCTGTTATGGAATAAGCCACAGGAACTTTCTGGCGAATGCTATATATGATAAAACTCATTTGTGGAAAGAGCAATGGGTCATGATTCTATTCTTGATGAGATGGGCCTGTGAGAGGTAGAGTTGAATGGGTCCAGGTATGACCTGCTACGTCAAAGGGAGATGCCATGTGGGCATCCATGCTCTTATGTTAGATTTCATATGCAGATCTTCTTCTAGAACCTTCTATCTTAATTGTTATGGGGCCCTGTTCTTTCTCCTGCTAGATGAGAATTTATCCATGTTAGACTGGCTCAGATTTTTAAGAAGTGCTGAGAAAAGCAACTCATACTAGCCATTTCATCTGGACATTGCACAATTTATAGCTGGAGAAAAGTACTAGTGGATCCCAGTTGGAAACCATGATGTAAGTGTAAATGCTGTCTACTTGAGTGTCCCGGGTACACTGGAGTATTAGTGCTGTTTGCCGTTTTTTAACTTTAGCATGAATATTTCAGGCACCTGGAGGCAGTCCAGATGAGAGCAGTGGAGACAATTAAACACTTGGAACTGACGAGTCCTGAGGAAAGAAGCTGGCTGCCTTTGGAGGAGGGAGGAGATCATTTTAAGGATATAAAAGGGATGATAACCAGCTGTTATCCACGTTCATTGGCAGAGATAAGTATCTAACCAGTCACAGAGGAAATCTCAAACAGAAGAAAGAACACAAAGAAACCGACTGGATACTAAACTAGAGCCATAAAGAGACTATACCCTCCTCCCATTGAAGGGATACTGGAAGCGGAAATACCCCTGCCGACCCCTGTGTGGTATTTTGAGAATCAGCACAGTGTGCAATATAAGCAAGCCCTCAATAAGCTGTAGTTTTCTTTCTCTTTCCCTGAAGAAATTCAGGTCAGAATATGGTAAGTATTTTTTGCCCTAGGCCAAGGGCTGGTAAAGTCCAGTGGGTGTGCTAAGTCACTTCAGTTGTGTCCAACTCTCTGCAACCCCATGGAATGTAGTCCACCAGGGTCCTCTGTCCATAGGATTTTCCAGGCAAGAATACTGGAGTGGGTTGCCATGCCCTCCTCCAGGGGACCTTCCCAACACAGGATCAAACCCACATTTTCTGCATTGGTAGGTGGGTTCTTTACCACTAAGCGCCACCTGGGAAGCCCTGGACAAGGGCCAGATCTGACCTGCTGCCTGTTTTTGCCAGTAGTCATACTGGAACACACCGTTGCCCGTTCATTTGCATCTATACTAGGCTGATGGAGACCTATCATGGCTGAGTTGAGTGGTTGTTATGGGGACTAGATAACCTGCAAAGCTGAACATATTTACTCTCTGGTCCTTTATAAGCTGAGTTTGCAGAGCCCTGCTGCTGGATAAAGATCAGGAAGAAGGAGCTGTCTGGGGTCTTCCAGGGATAGGCTTCAATTATTGCTTGGGATAAAGGTGAGTTGACTCTGAAAATTCCACTGAATGAAAAGTCAATGTCAATAGCATTGGCTGGAGATGTCATGCATTTAGGTGGCATGAGGTGCTTTTCTTGGGCTCCCCAAGAATTGCTATAGGTGTTTGCATCAGTGAAGGCGAGTAATTTTATGCCTATCAAGTATGTGCACTGAAGCCGCAGTGACCCCTGTCAGTTTCACTGCTGAGCTGTCCCTTCAAATCATGTAATGTTTATGTCCCACACCATAGAATAAAGAAGATTTTCAAAGAAGGAGGTATGAAGTTGACAATTGGGTCCTCTCTCTCCCACATGAGTTGGTCTTGACCTTTGAGGAGAGCCAGAGCTTCTCAACCAAATAAAAACAGGACTCACAGAGAACAACACCTGGCTGGTTTTTAAAACTCGATAAGCCTTGAGATGGAAGAAAAGAGTCTCTTTTATGTTGTGGTCTTCATTTTGATTCTTTGTTATCAAGTATATGATAAGATCAAGTCTGAGAGTCATAGTAAATGCAGTTTTGTGCCATCATAAGCTTTCTTCCCTAGTAAAAGGAAGCAGATTTTATTCTTTCTAACTGGCAGACTCTTGTTTCAAAGGCCTTGAACTCCTGGCTGATACAGAAAAGGCTTTGACAGGTCAAAGGGAAGCATTTTGAGCTAGAACAAAGCAACTCAAAGCCTCTATTCTCTCTTGTACCCAGCCTTGAAAATGCAAACAAAAGCAAAGCCCGGCAAGGCCAACCAATCACAGCCCATACACGGGAGCCCAGGCATTGAGAATTTCCCAGCAGTCTTTGCACTCACCTCTCAGTGATATTCTTAGCGGTCTGTAGGAAACGTGCGTGATCATTCTCCTTCAAAGAGTGTTCTGCTTGGGAGATGAGTGATGCCGACCGCTCGATGCACTGTTTGCAGTTTGCAATCTGCTGAGCCAGTTTGCGAAGCCTCATCACCTGGAACAAAAGAGGCACGGAGATGGTTGGTTACCTGGGTGGGCTTACTCAGTGAAAATGCATTGTGCTGTACCCTCGCAGCATGCGAGTTCGGTTGTGTGCAAGTCATCCTTCACTAAAAGTTCAAAAGGGAGGCAGAGAAAGCTGCTAACCCAGTCATGGCACTCTTGTCTGAGCTATTCTTTATCTTCTTGGAGAAGTGTCACTAATTTGTTTCAGGAGGAAGCCCTGAATTGCGAATTGCTTCCCTGTTGATGGGGAAAAAAGGTGTTGCCCAGTGTGAGTTAGAGGGTCACTGGGCCTCTTCCCTCAGCTATTCTAACACAATGACTGTAAGATTACAGGGAACCCTGGAACTTTCTCTATCATATTTTTTCAGCCAATGAGAAAATAAAACATCGCTGTAGGTGCAAAACGTGTGGCTTAAGTTGAATCAAAAGTTCTTTGCCATCCATATAATAAAATGGTGATGTAAACACATTAGATAGTACTATTTCCCACACTATCGCAAACTCATGTGTTAAATTAACAGAAAGGGAGCATTTTTTCCATTGATTAATATTTTTCCTGTTCCACAGATGAGAGAAAGCCAAAAAAAGCACAGCTGGGCCATTTCCCCTCACCGGGAACGTCATTTCCAGGCACTTTGTGCTTGCTTGATAACTAAAACTATTTTGATAAGCAGTTCCCAGTCCGGATAAAAATGCTCATTTGGTTCCAACCTCCATTCCAACTTCTGATTCCGTCTTGCTTGAAAACGACCCTCAAACTTAACTGACCATCACCTTGGGGCAGGCTGCACTAAGTCCATGGTAACCCACTTGACCGGTCGCTCTGGTGTTTGCAGTGTGCTGGGAGATGAAGCCTTCTGGCCAGAAGCCAGGGGAAAATGAGAGTGCTAATTGGAACAGCAGTGCACCCTTTGCCCCCCCACCCCTCTCTGCTCAAGTCTACACAGCCTGGGACAGGTCTTGGCCGGCTTTCTGATCATTCCAGAATGGAAAACAGCCTGGGGTGAAAGGGTAGGGAGGAGGCCAGTTCATCTGTCTTGCAGACAAGGCTGGCTCGGGTTCCCTCCAGAATTCCTGCTAACTCCAAGAAATTCCTCCTTTCTCCAAGTCATCATTATCATCCCCTTGCAAGTCTAATCGAAGTAAAGGAAGGAAGGAGATGTCAGAACTCGAGGCCTCTGAGGACTGTCCAATTTCAGCTCTGTTGTACCAGAGCAGACAAAGGAAATGAATGCTGAACTGTGAGGCGGCAGCCACAAGATTGCAGGCAAGAGTGAGATTCTTGAAAGTCAAGGGTTAGAGAAATGAAGTGTCAAAACTCTGGGGCATAGAGTATGTTATCTTAAGCCCAGTAAAAGATTTACCACATTATATATAGTTACAGTGACCATCACTGCCGATTAACTGTGTTTGTTGGTTGAATAAAATGACACTTACTGTACACCAAATAGAATTTAGCTTCTAACAGCATTATATCCAGAAGTAAAGCTCAGAAAGGCTTCAAGTCTAATTCAAGATGTTGGAACACATCCAGAAGAAATTGTCAGAGGCAGGAATACTTAATCACAAGTTACATGGCAGAACTGAAGGTATTTAGTATAATAGCAACGAAACAAATAAGGTCCAAGTATTCCTTTTGAATAACTTCATGTCCTTTCAGTATATATTGTAGTGATTACAAATGGAAAAATGCTTGACCTGCACTTTCTTAAAAAAAAAAAAACACACACAAAATTCTATCATGATGCTGGAAATTCAAAGTGACATAAGAAGAAAAGGAAAAAAAAAAGTCCTAAATCATGCATAAGTTGAATTCAAGCCAAAATGAGAGCTGCCTTAGAAAATGTTTTACAGAAGACAACTTGGTTTAATTTTAATTTTACTTCTGTGTAGAATTCCATCTGATAGACCAGACTGGAGCTTTATAAGCCTGGTGTGCACAAGAGTCAGTTGGGGGTCTCTTAAAAGAATACCTGTAAATGTCTGGGCCAACACTTCGAAATCCTAGGTGAAGAGTTGCAATTGGCGGGCTGTGGGAATGTGCATTTTAACAAGCAATGAATGTTTTTTGATCTGCAGGTGATGAATCACCAGAATGAATGTGATTAGCATTTTAAAAAACTAAATGAAAGAGGAGAGAAGAAAAGACAGCAGCAGAGTGCACTCCTTGTAGAAAGGGTAAGTTGGGTTTTATAAAACTTCTCTATGTTTCCCTGTGTCAGTGCTGGGTTTGATGTATATTTTACTGTGGGTTTCAGTAAAAAATAAAGAAAAAAGGAAATCACTTTCCTAAGTAAGTTCACAAACTATGGTCTATGGACCATATCTAGCACAAAATCTGTTTGTGTAAATAAAGTTTTATTGGCACAGGGCCACATACATGCGTTTATGAATCATTTATGGCTGCTTTCACACTATACCATCAGGCAGCAGTGAGCAGTAACAACAGAGCCTATAGGTCACAACTGAAAATATTTATTATACCTGGCCCTTTACAAAGTTCGTTGACCTAAATGATTCAAATCAGATCGCCATGATTTGGATCATATTATATGAAACACTGTCCTTTGTGGTACCACACTTCAGGATCAGACACTGAGTATTTAGCAAAATATGCATTTCTTCATTAGAAAACACTTGTTAAAATATATTACTTAAATTTTTTCTTCCAAGTTGGCAGTGTTCTTTTTTCCTTGGGGAAGTGTGACTGAATGTTGTAATTTGTGGAGTTCATTTCCACAGTCATCATGGAAATACTTTCTTTGTTGGAATCTCTTTTTATTGGGGACATAGGCCTATTTATATCAATGTACTTGCTGTTTATTTTACCTTACAAATGCTTTTAAAAGTGGCCCTTTATTTTTCTTTAAGTGTATTTTAAGTGCTTTTATTATCTACATAGGGTTCTCACCCCAAAATTGTTTGGTCCAAACCATTGATCCTCAGTTAACAGAAGTATCTGAACTGACAATAAGGACTGTACTGAGCATTTTTATAAGGCTATACAAAAGCCCTGACATGGACTCCAGGGTAATTACCAGCAATTTTGGAGATTCAGAGCACATAAAAGTAGTGATGAGAAGGGACCCCCTTTTGTTTTTAGCTGTAGCTTTCTTGGATATGTATCTGAACATAAGTACATCATTTGCTTAACCTGGAGTCTGCTGTCAGCTTTTTGTGTATTGATGTGTGGATGTGAAATTTATCCCCTACTGCTGAAGAAATAAGCCAGCTCTCTCTTGGGGAGTCTCAGAGCTTGAGACTCTTCAGTCAGTCCAAGTATAAAGGCTGTTGAACTGTTATTTCAAAGAAGGCGCAAATGGTCTGATTACCAGTCTGTACTAATGGGTAACAGCATCATCTGATTGGCAGCCTTCCCCAGCCCCTCCCACTCAGTCCCCCAACGCAGTTGGAGGATATGCAGTGAGTTTGTCTTCTCAGGGTCTAGGGTGTTACAATTGGCACTAAATACAGAGGCAAAGTCAAGAGGTGGGTCAGATTAACCTTTGTGGGCTCCATGATTCTGCCTTCAGCTCCCCACTTCTTAGTGCTGGTCCAAGTGCTTCTCTGGATTGCATGCCTTCAGACTTCCCAGTTACTACCCTGGACACCCTCACTGGGCCCCAAGCCCATACTTGGAGATGCTGGGCAGGGAGTTGACATGCGTTCTCTTCTCTTCTTTAAAATGTCTCTCTGACACCCAATTCCCTGGCCAGGGACTTAGTCACTGTGAATTCCCAGGTTAGGGATGAACTAGTCCTTGGTCATACGCCAAGGTAGTAACTCAATGGAAAGCTGAACTGGGCCCTCATCTTTCTTCTGAGATCATGTCCTTGGGCAAACATGCATTTTTCGGAAGGGATACACCTCAGAAGTACAACTTTTTCAAGTCATATGACCAATGTTGCCACACACAGCACCAGCGTTAGCAAATGGCAGTGTTTCCATCATATTAGCATAGGATTTTTCAGAAGGCAGTAAAAGATTATTGACAACACTGAAGCCCTTGTATGTCCCTCGCTAATTCCATTCATGTCTCTCTCTAGAGGAAAACACACTTCTAATGACTCCCAAGCACGCTAATGTATGTTTGCCTCAATAGTGTATGCAATTTTTTGTAGTTCATCAAACTGTATATAATATTTCTTATTCTCTATGAATCCTTATAAACCTTACTTCTCTTTCTGTGACTCATCTATATAAGTATGTATCACTCCAGTTCATTGTCTTTAATTTCTGAAGACTGTTCCATGGTATAAATATACAAGTTCAGTTCAGTCACTCAGTTGTGTCCAACTCTTTGCAACCCCATGGACTGCAGCAAACCAGGCCTCCCTGTCCATCACCAACTCCCAGAGCTGCTCAAACTCATGTCCATCGAGTCATGAGTGATGCCATCCAACCATCTCATTCTCTGTCACCCCCTTCTCCTCCTGCCCTCAATCTTTCCCAACATCAAGGTCTTTTCCAGTGAGACAGTTCTTCGTATCAGGTGGCCAGCGTATTGTAGCTTCAGCTCCTGAATATTCAGGACTGATTTCCTTTAGGATTGACTGCTTTGATCTCCTTGCTGTCTATGGGACTCTCAAGAGTCTTCTTCAACACCATAGTTCAAAAGCATCTGTCCTTCGGTGCTCAGCCCTCTTTATGGCCCAGCTTTCACATGCTTACATGATTACTGGAAAAACCTGGTATTCCCATCACTGTAAGAATTTTCCAGTTTGTTGTGATCCACACAGTCAAAGGCTTTAGTGTAGTCAATAAAGCAGAAGTAGATGTTTCTCTGGAATTCTCTTGCTTTTTCTATGATCCATTGGATGTTGGCAATTTGATCTCTGGTTCCTCTGCGTTTTCTAAATCCAGCTTGAACATCTGGAAGTTTACAATTAATATACTGTTGAAGTCTGGCTGGGAAAATTTTGAGCATTACTTTACTAGCATGCAAGATGAGTGTAATTGTGTAGTAGTTTGAGCTTTCTTTGGCATTGCCTTTCTTTGGGATTGGAATGAAAACTGACCTTTTCCAGTCCTGTGACCACTGCTGAGTTTTCCAAATTTGCTGGCATATTGAGTGCAGCACTTTTACAGCATCATCTTTTAGAACTTGAAATAGCTCAGCTGGAGTTCCATCACTTCCCCTAGCTTTGTTCGTAGTGATGCTTCCTAAGGCACGCTTGAAGACTCCAGGATGCCTGGCTCTAGGTGAGAGATCACACCATTGTGGTTATCTGGGTCATGGAGATCTTTTTTGTACAGTTCTTCTGTGTATTCTTGCCACCTCTTCTTAATATCTTCTGCTTCTGTTAGGTCCATATCATTTCTGTCCTTTATTGTGCCCGTCTTTGCATGAAATATTCCCTTGGTATCTCTAATTTTCTTGAAGAGATCGCTAGTTTTTCCCATTCTGTTGTTTTCCTCTGTTTCTTTGCATTGATCAATTATAAGTTAGTTGTCATATAAACAGCTTTACTGAGATACAGTTAATATATAAGAAATTGCACATACTTCAAGTACAAATCCGATTCGTTTTCAAATATGTGTAAACCCATGAGAGAGTCCCCATTTTCAAGGAAATGTGTATATATCATACCCCCAATTCTCTTCCTGCCCCTTTGTCATTTATCCTGCCCACCCCTCTGTCACTCATCCTTAAGCATTCACTGATTTGTTTTCTTCCACTGTAACTAATTAGAAAGTGTTGTTTCCGGAATTCTGTATGAATATATTCATGCAGTGTATACTATTTTCTGTCTGACTTTTTTCACTCATGATTCATGTTGTCACATGGGCTTCTTTGCTGAATAGCGTTGTATGGAAATGCCACCAATCATTTCTGTATTCATCTATTGATAGCCTTTGGGTCATTTCCAGTCAAGGGTTATTGTTGTTTAGTTGCATTTGACTCTTTTGCAACCCCATGGACTGTAGCCCACCAGGCTCCTCTGTCCATGGGATTTCCCAGGCAAGAATGCTGGGGTAGGTTGCATTTCTTTCTCTAGGGAATCTTCCTAAACTAGGGATCTCCTACATCTCTGGCATTGGCAGGTGGATTCTTTACCACTAGTGCCAGCTGGGAAGCCATTACCCTTAATATTACCATTAAAATTCATGTCCAAGTTTTATATAAACATCTGCTTTCATTTTTCTTGGTAAACACCTAAAATGGCTGGATGGAAGGGTACATGTATATTTAACTACTGAAGAAACTGTCAAATAGTTTTCTAAAATACACTTTCCATTCTTAGAACTGTGTGTGAGTTACAGTTAATCCACATTCTTACCAGCACTTTGCAAAGTCCATCTTTTTAATTCAACTATCCTAAGAAGTAAATAGTTGTATCTCACTGAGGTGTTACTTTGCATTTCCTTAATGACTTAATGATTTTGACCATCTTTTCATGTGCTTATTTGCCATGCTGATACCTTCTTTGGTAAAGTAGCTATTCAAATCTTTTATCCATTTTGGTGAAGGGGTCATCTATTTCCTTAATCATGAATTTTGAAAATCTGTTATATATTCCAGATACATGTACTTGATTAAATAAATCATTTATAAATATTTTTTCCTAATGTGTGGTTTGTCTTTACACTCACTAAAGAGTGCCTTGAGATGTTTTTACTTTTGATAAGACAAAATGTATAATTATCTCTTTAGTTTGTAAATATTTCTTTTATGTTTTTGCCATTGTATGCAATCTTGGGCCAACCCAAGATCACCAAGATTTCCTCCAGTGTTTTCTCTTTTAGAGTCTTCATAGTTTTTACATTTAAGTATATGACCCATGTATATTTACTTTTTGTATGTAGTGTGAAGTACAGATCAAGTTACCTATTCTTATATGTAGAGTCTCCCCCTGTGGAAGCTGAAACTTAGCTTCCAAAATTTCCTTCCAGCTGAGTTTTCTTTGCAACTTCAGTGTAGACATTTTCCCCTCCAAAACTTCTAATTTGTTGTTTTTATATCTATTTTCCCTTATTTCCTATCCTCCTTTTTGTGGTTTCACAACTTTTTGCTCTTCTAAGATACAAGTTATTCCTCTGTGGATCTCTTTGAACATCTAAATATTTTCCCATCAAATTCCTTTCATCTGAGGTGAAAAAATGCCTTCGTTGATTTTGTTGGGGGTGTTTTAGTAATTCAAGATGTCTTTATATGCTTTGGAATTGTGGTTTGGGTTTCAGTTTTCAAAGGGCAGAAGTCATTCATAAGTTTTTTTTAATTATTATTTTTTTTCTTTACATTATCGTGTTGGTTTTGCCATACATTGACATGAATCTGCCATGGGTATACATGTGTTCTCCTTCCAGAACCCCCCTCCCACCTCCTTCCCGATTCCATCTCTCTGGGTCATCCCTGTGCTCCAGCCCTGTGCACCCTGTACCATGCATCAAACCTGGGCTGGCGATTCTTTTCACATATGATAATTTACATGTTTCAATGCCATTCTCCCATATCATCCCATCCTTGCTCTCTCCCATAGAGTCCAAAAGACTGTTCTATACATCTGCGTCTCTTTTGCTGTCTTGCATACAGGGTTCTCATTACCATCTTTGTAAATTCCATATATATGCATTAGTATACTGTATTGTTGTTTTTCCTTCTGGCTTACTTCACTCTTTATGATAGCCTCCAGTTTTGTCCACCTCAGTAGAACTGATTCAAATGTATTCTTTTTAATGACTGAGTAATATTCCATTGTGTATGTGTACCACAGCTTTCTTATCCATTCGTCTGCTGATGGATGTCTAGGTTGCTTCCATGTCCTGGCTATTGTAAACAATGTGGTGATGAACACTGGGGTACGTGTGTCTCATTCATAAGTTTTTTTCCCTCCCTCAGTCACCTTGCTTAGCCTACTCTGTCTGTCTTACAGTCACCCTCACCTCATCCTTGGGGGTCCTCATGCAGGAATCTTGTGTTACCTCTGCATTGCTGAGGCTCTCGCGTTTTGTGTAGATGTCAGAAACAGTAAATGCAGAGCCAGGCTCCAACCAAACTGACTTGCTCCAGACTCCCAGGCCTGAAGTTTGCCAAAACCTCTGACCCAAGGTGGAGGCTGGCAGGAAACTTTTGTCAGTCCCTTTCAGTGAGCTGAGACGCCTTATCTCATTGGGGCCCAGCTATGTGTCTCTTGGCTTTTCTCTTTTGCTATGTTCTGGCTCACAGATGCAGTCAGGGCAGAGTTAGTACACCAGAGCAGGAAGCTCATGAATCATCATGGCTGGAACTGGGGACACCCTTTAGCTACTTTGATCTAGTTTATGAGAATAACCCTCATGCTGGGGAGGTAAGTGAGGGAAAGGAGGACCTGCTGCCCAGGAGGTTGTGGTGGAGTCATTGCAGGCTGAATAAGGGGCCCCCAAAGATGTCCACATCCTAATCCCAGGAGTTTAAAAAAATGTGACCTTACATGTTCCTTTACACAGGAGTCTTGGCAGATGTGACTAAATTTAGAATCTGGAGCTGGGGGAATATTATCCTGGGTTATCTGGGTGATCCCAATGTAATTATAAGGGTCCCGATGAGAGAGAATCAGCAGAGTCTGTGCCAGAGAAAAGAAATGTGAGGTGGGAAGTAATGTTCAGAGTGATGTGATGAATAAACCACCAGCCAAGGAATGTGGGTGGCTCCTATAAGCCAGAAAAGAAAGGAACAGCACTGCTGAAATATTTACAAAACCTTGTTGTGACTGGTTTTAGACCTCTGACATCCAGAAGGTCAGATAATAAATCTGTGTTTGTTAAGCCACTAATTTTGTGGTAATCTGTTTGAGCAGCAATAAGGAAATAATGTGTATTGAGAGCTGATCCCTGCACATGACCAAGTAAGGGCAAACAAACTGCCTTCCATATGCGTATTAATAATTAATTATAGTTGTTTTCAGGCTCTGATGTGTCTGAGAACCGGAAGACGTCAGGTATTAACAAATATACACATGGTGCCTGATGATGAAAGAGGACACAGATCCACTACAGAGTCCAGACTGACAGCATAATTTCTACGTGAGGTAAGTAATTGTTTAACACATCTGAGTCCATCCTTGGCCAGGGAATCATTTTTTAAAAAAACTTTTCATTTTGTCCAGGAGTATAGCCGATCAACAATGTTGCAGTAATTTCAGGTGAACAGCAAAGGGATGGATTCAGCCATAGATATACATCTACCCATTCTCCCCCAAGCTCCCCTCCCATCCAGGCTGCCACATGACATTGGGCAGAGTTCCCTGTGCTGTACAGCAGGTCCTTGTACATGTCCATGTCAAACTATCTCTTCAGGTCAGGGAGTAATTTTATATTAATTTGATAATCCACTTGAACAGCTTCAAGACCTATTTGATTTGACCTTAACTTTTGTGATCATCGTCACAATGTACATGTATAAACGTTTTTCATTCTACATAGACAAAGCAGTCTAAAACATTATACAATTAGACGTACCTTTCAAATTTTGTAGAAAACCGAAGAGCATAGACATTTGCTTTTGTAATCTCTCCATACTACTTAACTCTTGCCCATTGGATTTAATTATATGTATTTCCTTATAGTTATGAGCACTAATAAGAGAAATTCAAGAATTGATTTGATTGTGACCAAAGTTTTTTATTTTTAAATATTTATAAAATTGTCTTGAGGGTGGCAGAGAAATGGGATAAAGTGGATCAAAAATATATCAATACAAATATGACTACTTTAAAAATAGAATAAAGTGATTCTAGAGTTATCAACATTTTGAAATAAATTTTGAATAAGACGGCCATAAAGAATATAATTTAAACTGATGAATTGCTGTTTGAATATAGGGCACTGTAAAACCATGGGAATTTCAGACATATAAATACTAGAAAAGAAGTACTATTAATAGATCCACAAAGGGGTTTATGATACAGTGCAATGACAGGCATTTTGCCACCATGAAATGACACCTATCTAAATTCCCTCAGGGACATGAGAAAGCACTTCATAATTTCTATACATAAAGACTGATTTATTTAAACATTTATTTAATGCTGTGTTAAGTGCTGGGATACAGCAGTAAATGTGAACTGAATTCTTCTCTATGAAACCCACCTTATCCCAGAGAAGAAAGACAGAAAACTGGGGCTCTAATAGACCGGAGCTCCAGGCTGTGCCCTGGATTTGGGTCATGGAGCAACCTTTGCATTGCAGGTGTGTTCAGGAGATCATCACACAAAGAAAGGGTGGAGCAAAAATTGGCCCATGAAGGGGCTTTGACCTACATCCTAAAGACTTAAAGAGTACAACCACAGAAAATACAGAAAAAAGGAGGCTTTCAGTATTTCTTAAGATATTGGCATGCTTGTGAGTATATTTTCTCCAGGTAGAGAATTTGACATCTTCTGCCCTAGAAATTGTACCTTTCCTTCTTTGATCTTGGTGCCAATGATTTGTCGTCTTTGCTGAATGATCTCAATAAGAAGATCACATTCCTCCATCAATTTGGATTCTTGACGTGATGCATTGACCTATGGGATAGATAAAATGGTGAGTGTTAATTTAGTGTTTGTTTTCCATTAAATGCTTCTTTTTAAGATGTAGACTAGTAAATTGCTATTAATTGCTGGAAAGATACTTTATTTAAAATTTTATTGAGGAAAAGTTGCTGTACAATCATATATAAGTTAGGCGTACAATATAGTGAGTCACAATTTTTAAAGGTTATACTCCATGTCTAGTTATTATTAAATACTGGCTATATTCCCTGTGTTATACAATATAACCTTGTAGCTTATCTGTTTTATACATAGTAGTTTATACCTCCTGGGTTGGGAAGATCCCCTGGAGAAGGAAATGGCTACCCACTCCAGTATTGTTGCCTAGAGAATCCCATGGACAGAGGAGCCTGGCACAAGTGAATGAGTAACACACTTTCAGTTTATACGTCTTAATCCCCTACTACATCTTCCCTCTCTCCACTGGTAACCACTAGTTTGTTCTCTAAATCTGTGATAAAAAGATGTTTTCAATGTTAAGTCTTCTTCCAATTAATACAGGGATGGCAAATATAAGACTTACATGTCTACTCCCTACCTTGCATCCTTGGAAAACATTTATTTTCCAATGATAGCCATCTCTTTTTGCTAAGCCATGCTCTATCTCAGGATCATTCTTAACACACCATGTATGTAGCTATTACCAATTAATTGAAAATTGATATTTGCAATTCCTGTTTTTATATTTTGAAGGGAAGTGCAGTTTGAGGCTACTAAACAAAAGTTAAACTAATACTGTTCTTTTATGGAGGATAGATTATGATCAATATCTTTTGGACACATTTTCCAAAAGCAAGCTAGCAAGGTGGAATCACATTTATTTAACTTGTCTTTTATATACAGATGCAAACTTTCTTTTTAGTCACTATGAAAACATCAAAAAGGAAAAGGATGGTTGAATATTTCATAAATCTTATGACATAATTTTAAATGTTATCTCTGGAAGTCTGGGGATCTACCATGAAAGCCTGCCATTCTGCTGGCAAGGCTGATCACTGTCAAATGGCTTGCATTTGAAGTTTGTAAGGCTCACTGTATGCAATAAAGGGTTAACATTAGCTCATTCTTGGCAACTGGGCTTGGGAAATACTGTGCACATGCTGTGTCCTCTACCTCATGATGATTCTGAAATGTTATTCATAGAGACCCAAAAACCACAGCTGTGGGAGATGGAGATAGGACAGGCCTGAGTTTTATGATTGTAACACAGCACAGGAGAAGTGGCTGTGCTGTTGTTATAAAGAATGCCAATAGGCAATTGATGATTCCAGTATAACTCAGGGAGGAGACAGGGCCCAGACATGTAGCCCTTTTGATTGGGCATACTTTATTTAACTGGAGTAATTTCAATCTCTATGAATGAGATAAACCGGAAGTGGGGTCAGGAGTTCTTGTCATTCCTTTTGACTTCACACTGAATTTAATAACTGACAACAACCGAGCTGTGAAAAGGATGGCAGTCTATTGAAACCATGGACCCATTATGATGGAGAAAGTGAATTTGTGGAAAATAGCACCTTACACTTAAAAAATATCTTCAGGCATGACCCCTAAGAGCTAAGCTGTATTTGAACATGAACATACAATCAAGGTAAATCTGGTCAGAAGCAAACTCCTTGTAGGGATCTTTGGGTGTTGTATGCTCCAGGCACCTGGAGCCATATTTGACACAGAATAGGCATTCAAAAACTATTTGTCCAATGAATAGACAGTGAAAATGACCTTCCAACAAGAGACAAGGTAACATGTAATCAGGCAAGTAGGTAATATGCAGGTATTGAATGTGCTGGTTTCCTAAGACTGTGTAGACACAGAAGTATGCACCATGATTCTTTTTAGGGGGGAGGGTATTGATTTTCCTTATAGCCTTATTGAAATATTCTTTGTATATATAAAATTCACCCATTTAAAGTGTACAGTTTGTGGGTTTGAGTGTACTCAGAGTTTGAGAATCATCATCACAATCTAATTTTAGAAAATTTTCCACATCCCCTAAAGAATTCCATACCCATTTGCAGTAACTCCATATTCTGACTACCTACCCTATTTGAGGGCATAGGTAACCACTAGTCTATGATCTGTCTCTTTATGCATTTGCCTGTTCTGTACATTTCATATAAATAGAATCAAACAATACATGATCCTTTCTGGTCTGGCTGATTTCACTTAGCATAATGTTTTCAAGATTGCTCCATGTCATACCATGTGTCAGTACTTCATTCCTTTTTATGCCAAATATTATTACAGAAGTAATACACCACATTTTGTTTATCCATCCTCTAGTAGATAGACATTTGGGTTGCTTCTATTTTTTGGTTACTTAGAAACAGTATCACTGTGAACATTCATGTATAAATTTCTGTGTGCACATATGTATTCATTCTTCTTGAGTATAGAAGAATTGCTGGGTCACACGTCAACTCTGTGTTTAACTTTTTGAAGAACTGCCAAACTGGTTTCCAAAGAGGCCGCATCATTTTAGATTCCAAGAACAAGTATGTGAGGCTTTCAATTTCTCAACATCCTTGTCAACACTTGACACTGTCTGTCTTTTCTGTTTTATTCATCATAGTGGGTGTGGAGTAGCATCTTATTGTGGTTTTGAGTTGCATTCCCTGGTGGTCAAAGATGTTGAACATCTTTTCATGTGCTTATGGAACATTTGTGCACCTAATTCAGAGACGACTATTCAGATTTTTTGCTCTTTTTGTAACTGGGCCATTTACCTTATATAGTTAAATTCTATGATTTCTTTATATATTTTGGGTACCCAGTCCCTTATTAGCTATGTGATTAGCAAATGTTTTCTCCCATTCTGTAGGCTGTCTTTTCATTTTCTTGATGATGACATTGGAAGTACAAAAGTTTTTAATTTTGTTGACATCTAATTGATCTACTGTTCTATTGTCACTTGTGTTTTTGGTATCATAGCTAAGAAACCTAATCCAAGGTTGTGAAGATGTATGCCTCCGTTTTCCTCTGCAAGTTTTATCTCTTACATATATATCTGTGAGCCATTTTAAAATAAATTTTATATATGGTGAGAAATAGGGGTCTGACTTTATCCTTTTGTTTATGGATATCCAGTTGCTAAAGCACAAAAGACAATTCTCTCCTCCATTGCAGTATTTTAGCACCTGGTCAAAAATCAATTGGCTATACTGTGAGGTCCTTAGGTTTTGACATTACTGCTAACATATTCTCTGCTTAAAGATTTTTTTTTCTAGTTGTGACTAAACCTAGTGACACCATGGAGAAGGCAATGGCACCCCACTCCAGTGCTCTTGCCTGGAAAATCCCATGGATGGAGGAGCCTGGTGGCTGCGGTCTATGGGGTCGCAAAGAGTCAGACACGACTGAGCAGGTTCACTTCACTTCTTCATTGCCTGAGTAGGATCATTGTGGTAAATACAACACCACAATATATGAGGAATCACATATGAGGAAATAACTTACATTATGAAGCCATAGACACATGTGAGGTAGTACTGTCTGCATCGAGAAGCAGTTTTGGTAAGAGACTATGATACAGTTTGCGATCTATGTCACTCTCCAAATCATTGCAATTTGGGCTACTCTATGGTAGGAAAAGTGTGAAGTTTCCAAATTTTTATAACACTACCAATCTTCCATTCCAACAGGTACAATAAAGTGAGTCAAACGCTATCCTATATTTCTAAACTCTTTCCACTACAAAGAAGTTTTCCACAGTAGTGCAGTTTGATGTGTTACTTCAAAAATGAATTTGATTGGACTTCATTTTTATATAGGCTATTAAATCAAATATGGCAGGGTGTATGGGCTGCCTGCAGTGTGCACATGTTTCTAGATCTTGGTTTTGGTTTGGAAGCTGGCCACTCCTGATTATGATTTGACCTTTTATATCTGCTTCTGAAACCTGTGCAACATCACAGGAAAAGAAATGCAAATCAAAACCACAATAAGATACCACCGCAAAGAGGTAAGAATGGCCATCAACAAAAAGTCTACACAAAATACTGTTGGCAGGCATGTCAACTGGGACAGACTTGAGTAAATAAAGCGCTGTCAAGAAAATAAAGTACTTATTAGTAAATTGGGGTTCGACTGAATTCAATTGGAGGAGAAATAAAAAGTATTTGAAATCAACTTGTGCTACTGCAGAGAGGCATTCTGAACACTTGATTATGGAAACTCTCCTTAGCTCTCTTCAGATCACTATATGTGTCAGAGTAAGTAAGTAGTCTGCTTAGCTCTCCTTAGAACACTGTCAGAGTAATTAAGTAAGTAAGTCTGCTTACCTTTCCTTAGAACACAATATGTGTCAGAGTAACTTACAAGTTACTTACAAGTAAGTTACAAGTAAGTAACTAAGTAAGTCTCCTTAGCTCCCCTTAGCACATTATGTGTCAAAGCAACTCTCTTGGCTCTCCTTAGCTCTACTGAGAATACTATGTGTGTCAGAGTACCTAAGGAACCAAGGAAGTCTCCTTAGCCCTCCTTTGCTCTCCTTAGGACACTATGTGTCAGAGTAAATAATAAATATCCATACCCTTCCTTAGAACATAGTCATTCATCAGAGTAAATAAGTAACCAAGTAAGTAAGTCTCCTTAGCTCTGCTTGGAACACTATGTGTAAGAGTAAGTCTCCTTACTTCTCCTTAGAACACTGTATGTGTCAGAGTAACTAAGCAAGATTCCATAGCTCTCCTTAGTTACTTACATACTCTGGCATGTATAGTGTTCTAAGTAAGACGCTTAGCTCTCCTTAGAACACTGTATGTGTCAGAGTACCTAAGTTAACTATGTACGTCTCCTTAGCCCTCCTTAGATCACTATGTGTCAGAGCAAGTCAGTCAGTCTTCCTATCTCTGCTTTGCTCTCCTTAGTTCTCAGGAGGTCTGCTTAGAATAGTATGTGTCAGAGTAAGGAAGTAAAGTCTTCTGTGCTCTCCTCCGCACACTGTGTGTGTTGGAGTAACTAAGTCTCCTTTATCCTCCTTAGCTCTCCTTAGAACACTTTGTTTCAGAGTAAGCCAGTCTCTTTAGCTCTCCTTAGCATACAATATGTGAAGGAAAGTTCCGTGGCTCAAAATAGCCTGGAATTAAAACTCCCCTCGGGTTCTCCCCACCATTCTATGCAAAACAAAGAACTCTCTCACCCAAAGGAAAAAAATGGACATAAAGGTTGATCACGCCCAGCTTCCAGCCGGTCCAGCTGCTGGCTGATCTCCAGAATTCCTTGCTCCAGCCATTTAAGAGATAACTACTTGGAACGACCTTGGAGAAGAACAGGCCCCTTTAAGACAGTATTTCCACATATATGCCTATATACACTTACTCTTTTCTTGGGTTAGTGCAGCAGCTCACTAATCTGACTGCTGCCCCTTCTCGCCTCATTAAAGGTGATCTGTTCCTGTAAAGTGCTGGTCTCTTCTTTTTCTGAACCTTGCCTTCTCTAACTCCTTTACCCTACAATATGTGTCAGAGAAAGTAGGTAAGTCTCCATAGCACATAATATATCCAAGGAAGTAAGTAAGGAAGGATGACTCCGTATCTCTGCTTAGCTCTCCTGAGCTCTCCTTAGAACAGTATTTGTCAGAGTAAGTAAGTAAATCTCCTTATCTCTCTTTAGTTCTGCTTAGAACACTATGTGTCAGCGTAAGTAGGTAAGTCTAATAATTAGCATATTACGTGTCAGAGTAAGTTAGTAAGACTCCTTAGCTCACTATATATGTCAGAGTAAGAAAGTAAATCTCCTTGGCTCTCTTTAGAACACTATATGAGTCAGAGTAAGTAAGTAAGTAGGTAAGTCTCCCTAGCTCTGCTTAGTTCTCCTGATGTCTCCTTTGAACACTATGTGTCATAGTAAATAAGTAAGTCTCCTTAGCCCACTATATGTGTCAGAGTAAGTCAGTCTGCTTAGCTCTCTTTAGCACACTATGTGTCTGAGTAAGTAAGTAGGTAAGTTTCCTTATGGCATTCTGTGTCAGGGTATGTAGGTCTCCTTAGAAGCCTAAATGTTTCAGAGTAACTAAGTATGTCTCCTTAGCCCTCCTTAGCTCTGCTAGAACACTGTATGTGTCAAAGTCTCCTTATATCTTGTCAGCGTTGCTTAGAACATTATGTGTCAGAGTAATAAAGTAAGTAGATAAGTCTCCTTACCGCATAATGTGTCCGAGGAAGTATGACTCTGTAGCTCTGCTTAGCTCTCCTGAGCTCTCCTTAGACCACTCTGGGTCAGCATAAGTAACTAAGTCTCCTTAGAACAGTATGTGTCAGAGTAAATCAGTCAAGTCTCCTTGGCTCTCCTTTAGAACACTATCATGTGTCAGAGAAAGTAAGTGAGTCTCCCTAGTTCTGCTTAGAACACTATGTGTCAGAGTAAGTAGGTAAGTTTCCTTACCACATAATGTGTCTGAGGAATTTAGTAAGTATGTCTCCACAGCTCGGCTTGGCTCTCCTTAGAACACTATATGTCTGAGTAAATCAGTAAGTCTCCTTACCTCTGCTTAGGACACTATGTATCAGCATAGGTATGTAAGTAAGTAGGTAAGCCTCCTTAGCTCTTAGCACGCTATGTGTCAGATTGCCAGCCAGTCTCCTTGGCTCTCCTTAGAACACTGTATGTGTCAGAGTCAAAAAGAAATGAAGTAAGTCTCCTTAGCTCTCTTTACAACACCTTATGTGTATGAGAAAAAAGGAATGAAGTCTCCTTAGCTTTGCTTGGCTCTCCTTAGAACACTGTATGAGTCAGAGTAAGAAAGGAAGTAGGTAAGTGCTCATGGCTCCCCTTGCACACTGTGTGTCAGAGTAACTAAGTCTCTCCTTAGAATAGTCTATGTTTCAGAGAAAGTAAGTAATGAAGGAAGTCTCCTTCGCTTTACTTAGCTCTCCTTAGAACACTATATGTGTCAGAGTAACTAAGTCAACTAAGTAAGTCTCCTTAGCTCTCCACCAGGAATAAAACCCATGACCCACACATCGGAAAGCAAAGCCCTAACCCCTACACCCGCTGGAAGTCCAAAACACTTACATTCTGCTTCCCTCCTTACTCTCCCAAATTACACTCACTTTACTAGAGTAGGTTGGCTCCCTGATAAAGTAGAGATATAGCTCAGTTCCTATACATCATACAAGACTTAATCACGGAGAGCTTTAGAGGATGACTGATGAGAACAAAGTATATTGAGTATGCAGATAAACTAGTGGATGTCGCTTCTCTCATGACCTCACATACCACTTACCAGACTCTTGTACAGTTGTCTCTTGATGGATGGGTCTGTTTTTCCCACTAGCAGGTTTACACTAATCTCCTACCATAATACCACATTCATAATCTGTAAAAATGGTTTCTGAATAAATATTGAAAGGTAAAAATGATATGTGGGAGCCTAAGAAACCTGTGATGTTACAGAATTTTAGGAGACTTGTTCCTAGAATTTTTAAAGGACTTTAGAATTCAAATATTAACCAACATGTTAAAAATATATGACCCAAATCTATTAATGACACCATATCCTGTTACCCCCTGTTACAACTCCTGTTAATACTGTTATCTTAGTTTCTATGGTTATATATACTTCCTTCCTTTCTTTCCTCCCTCCCTCCAAAGGACTATATTCAATATCCTGTGGTAAACCATAATAAAAAGTTAATACAACATTGTAAATAAGCTATATCAATAAAATTAGTCATAAAAACCCTCTTGTTCTCTGCTATATTGATGTTACTGCTATATCACACAGCCATAAAGAGAAACACATCTGATTCAGTTATAATGAAGTAGATGAACCTACAGCCTATTATACACCGTGAAGCAAGTCAGAAAGAGAACCATAGATATGATGCATTAACAGATGTTTGCAATCTAAGAAGATAGTACTTATGAACCTAGTTGCAGGGCAGCAATGGAGATGCTGACTTACAGAACAGACTTACGCATACAGGACAGAAAGGAGAGGGTAGGATAAATTGAGAGTATCATGGAAACATAAACATTACCATATGTAATGAGACTATGTTATGTGACTGAGAATATGTTATATGACACATGGAGCTCAAACTGGTGCTGTTGACAACCTAGAGGGGTGGGAAGGAGGTTCAAGAGGGAGGGGGCATATGTTTACCTGTGGCCAAAACCAACACAGTATTGTAAAGCAATTATCCTCCAACTAAAAATAAGTAAAGCGAAACATTTGGGCAGAAGACCTAAGCAGACATTTCTCCAAATATGATGTACAGATGGCTAATAAATGCACATCAAAACTACAATGAGACATCACCTTAGAGCAGCCATGATGGCCATCATGAAAAGATCTGCAAACAATAAACGCTGGAGAGGGTGTGGAGAAAAGGGAACCCTTTTGCACTGTTGGTGGGCATGCAAATCGATATAGACACTATGGAGAACAGTAGAGAGGTTTCTTACAAACTTAGGAATACAATTACCATATGGCCCAGCCATTGCACTATTGGGCATATGCCCTGAGGAAACCATAACTCAAAAAGACAGATATACCCCAATGTTCATTCCAGCACTATATTTACAGTAGCCAGGACATGGAAACAACCTACATGTCTGTTGACAGATGAATAGATAAAGAAGCTGTGGTATGTATTTACGATGGAATATTACTCAGCCATAAAAAGAAACACATTTGAGTCCATCGTACTGAAGTGGACGAACCTAGAGCCTGTTATACAGAGAAAACCAAATATGGTACATTAACACATATATATGCAATCTAGAAACATGGTACAGATGAACCTATTTGCAGGGCATGAATAGAGACTCAGACACAGAGAACAGACTTATGGACACAGCAGGCACAGGAGAGGGTGGGACGAACTGAGAGAGTAGCACTGAAATATAATTACCATATATAAAATAGATACCTAATGGAGAGTCGACGTATGCCACAAATCAATGCAACATTGCAAAGCAATTATTCTCTAATTGAATTAAAAAAAACAAAATAATAAATATTTCCCTGATGGTCCAGTGGTTAAGGTTCCCAAGTGGTGCTATGGCAAAGAACCCACCTGCCAACACAGGAGACATAAGATATGTGGGTTCAATCCCTGGGTTGGGAAGATTCCCTGGAGGAGGGCACAGCATCCCACCCAAGTATTCTTGCCTGGAGAATCCCATGGACAGAGGAGCCTGGTGGGCTATAGTCCATGGGGCCGCACAGAGTCTGACCCGACTGAAGCAACATAAGCACACCAGTGGTTAAAAATCCTCCTTGCAATGCAGGGGATGCAGCCTTGCTCCAAGGTCAGAGAACTAGGATCCCACATACTATGGAGCAACTAAGCCCACACACTGCGACTACTGAGCTTGGGTTCCACAACTGGAAAGCCTTTGTGCAGCAGCGAGAGACCCAGCACAGCCATAAATAAAAATTTTTGTAAAATAGGGACTTCTGAATCTGCATCCAGACTTCAAGGGATCAATGTTATTGTGCTTTAATAACACTATTATTTCACACTGTTAGATGTTGAAATGTCCATACCAATCCTATCTCGCTCAAAAAGAAACATCAGAGGCGTTGCTCCAGGGCAACTAAACTAACACTGAGCAACAGGTGAGCTGATGATGTGGACAGGAAGGTGATCCTACAGGGGTGTTTGTGTGCAAACAGGCTCTACACCCTGCTGCAGACAGCTGACCAGGTGCGAAGAAAAATGTGGAGATTTGAGGGTGCTTTGGGTTTTCTTTTCCAAGGCAGTTGTCGTGAACATTCCAGACCCTGGGGCAGAAGTTAGCCAGAGCTGGCAGAAGGAACAATGAAAGGGATTCTCATACTTGAGTTTGTATATAAAACCAAGCCAAGGCGAACTGAGAAAGAGCAGACAGTATTACTGTAATTCATCTAATATGTTTACATATAAACTTCATCCTGAAATTCTCTCACACCAAAGTCAAATATTTGTCGACTGAGCTCAAAGAGATGAGAGAGGAAAAGAAATGGCTGTGTCTCGTCTTTGGAGGAGAAATCAGAGCACAGCATAATCTATTTTAATAGTTAATATGATAATATGGAACACTTTTGACTGAGACTTTCAGAAATCCAAGAAAGGCTTTGCAAAAATAAAAAATGGAATTGCTTTTGTTGATGATGACATAGATAGATGCTACATGGAATCTGACCTTCATTGTAGAGTGGGAAATGATTTGGCCCAGAGGAAACCAATCCTACCTATTGATTAACTATCCAGGTGGGGTTTGGCTCTGTTCTGCTATGGGATAAAAAAAAATAGCTCCCAGGAACTATAAATGCACAATAAATCCTCTTTCCTTGAGGTTTCTAAGATTATGAAGTTTGAATGTTGGAGAAGGAAGCAAGATACCATTAAACACAGCAACACACTGTGGTAAGCTAAGCAATAAAACTTCCTCGAAATGAAGCATAACTGTAACAATAGCATAAAACTGTCCGGCAGGTACACCACTGCTAATGCCTAAAACTTGGAAGCATTACCACAAAGATTTTTTCTTCCAAGAGTAGGACACACAACACAATGGACATGAGTGTGAGCAAACCCCAGGAGATAGTGAAGGTCAGGTGCTGCTGACATTAGCCATTCTGCAGTAAAGCGGAATTGTCAAACAAGGTGACATGGTTTACAGTGCACAAGGAAGGGCTAGGAGAGGCAGAACTCAGAGTCCTTGGGAAGTCTTCCACTGATTTAATGCCAGGTCTTCCCTCCTTGGGCTTCCCTGATGGTTCAGTTGGTAAAGAATCCGCCTGCAATGCCGGAGTTCCCAGTTTGATTCCTGGGTTGGGAAGATCCCTTGGAGAAGGGATAGGCTACCCACTCCAGTATTCTTGGGCTTCCCTGGTGGCTCAGCTGGTGAAGAATCTGCCTGCAATGCGGGAGACCTGGGTTCGATCCCTGGGTTGGGAAGATCCCTTGGAGAAGGGAAAGGCCACCCACTCAGATATTCTGGCCTGGAGAATGGGGTCACAAAGAGTCGGACACGACTGAGCGACTTTCACTTCCACTTCCTTTCTTACTAGTTATATGCATTTGCGTAAACTGTCCATTTCTCAAGTTCCTCATCTGCATAATAAAGAAAATATCAACTCTTTACCTGGTTGACCAGATGTTCCCCCAGGGGACAATGGCAACATCTGGAAACATTTTCTATTGTCACAGTTAGGGGCAGGAAAGAGGGTATATGAGTAATAACGAAATCTAGTGGGTAGAGGTCAGAGATGCTGCTAGTTAACCATTCTACGATGCTCAGGACAGCCCGCAATAGAAAAGAGAATTATCCAGCCCTAGATGTCACTCGGAGAAGGCAATGGCAACCCACTCCAGTACTCTTGCCTGGAAAATCTCAGGGGCAGGGGAGCCTGGTGGGCTGCCATCCATGGGGTCGCACAGAGTTGGACACGACTGAGTGACTTCACTTTCACTTTTCACCTTCACGCATTGGAGAAGGCAATGGCAACCCACTCCAGTGTTCTTGCCTGGAGAATCCTAGGGACAGTGGAGCCTGGTGGGCTGCCGTCTATGGGGTCGCACAGAGTCGGACACTACTGGAGTGACTTAGCAGCAGCAGCAGCAGCTGATGTCAGTCGTGTTGAAGTAGAAACCCCAGGGCAGACAGTGGTGAGAACTAAATGAATTAGTAGAAAAATATCTACTTCTGCTTCATTGATTATGCAAATGTGTGGATTTGACTGTGTGGATCACAACAAACTGTGGAAAATTATTAAAAGACATGGAAATACCAGACCACCTGACCTGTCTCCTGAGAAACCTGTATGCAGGTCAAGAAGCAACAGTTAGAACCGGACATTGAACAACAGACTGGTTCTAAATTGGGAAAGGAGTATGTTAAGGCTGTATATTGTCACCCTGCTTATTTAACTTATATGCAGAGTACATCATGTGAAATGCCGGGCTGGATGAATCACAAGCTGGAATCAGGACTGCCGGGAGAAATGTCAACAACCTCAGATATGCAGATGATATCTGTCTAATGGCAGAAAGTGAAGAAGAACTAAAGAGCCTCTTGATGAGGGTGAAAGAAAAGAGTGAAAAAGCTGACTTAAAACAACATTCAAAAGATGAAGACCATGGCATCCAGTCCCATCACTTCATGGCAAATAGATGGGAAAAAAATGGAAACAATGACAGACTTTATTCTCTTGGGCTCCAAAATCAGTGCAGATGGTGACTACAGTCATGAAATCAAAAGACACTTGCTCCTTGGAAGGAAAGCTATGACCAACCTAGACAGCATATTAAAAACCAGAGACATCACTTTGCCAACAAACTTGGGCAACAAAGGTCCGTACAGTCAAAGCTATGGTTTTTCTAGTAGTCATGTATGGATGCAAGAAAAGTGTTAGTCATACAGTAATGTCCGATTCTTTGCGACCCCATGGACTGTAGCCTGCCAGGATCCTCTGTTCACGGAATTCTTCAGGCAAGAATACTGGAGTGGGTTGCCATTCCCTTCTCCAGGGGATCTTCCCAACCCAGGGATCAATACCAGGTCTCCTGCATTGCAAGCAGATTCTTTACCATCTGAGCCATGTAAGAGGTAGGCCATAAAGAAGACTGAGCACTGAAGAACTGATAGTTTCAAACTGTGGTGCTGGAGAAGACTCTTCAGAGTCCCTTGGATAGCAAGGGGATCAAACCAGTCAATCCTAAAGGAAATCAACCATGGATATTCATTGGACATACTGATGCTGAAGCTATAATACTTTGGCCATCTGATGCGAAGAGCCAACTCACTGGAAAAGACCCTGATGCTGGGAAAGGTTGAGGGCAGGAGAAGTGGGTGATAGAGGATGAGATGGTTGGATGGAATCATTGACTGAATGGACATGAATTTCAGCAAACTCCGGGAAATAGTGGAGGACAGAGGAGCCTTGCGTACTACAGTCCATGGGATTGCAAAGAGTTGGACATGACTTAGCACGAACCCAGAGGAAAAGCCTTTGGAGTTTGAAGCCTTTGGGCTTTAGAGTCAAAGGGTTGTGGGTGTGAAAAATGTGTTAAATGTCTGTGAGAATGTTTTCTCATTTTAATACTCTCAATGAAAACGTTTGTAAACTATCTGGCACTTAATAGGCGCTTGAGAAAAAAAATAGTTTTCTTCCTTCAGGGCATGAACAGACCCAAAGATGGAATTCAGAGGATGGCAATCTGAAAATGAAAACATCCTTGCAGAATGGTTTTTACTTTGCCCACCACGTCCTGCCAACTGCTGTCCCAGTTATAACAAATGCTGCTCTTCCCCTGATGTTTTTCTCAGCCTCCACTCAACTGACTTCAATCTTACATTCTTGGCATGGATACCACTGACTTTTCTTTTTGTGTTTACTGTTAACTCTGTTCAAAGCTGTTACAAAATGAAGCAGAATGGAAGGTGTTGCTCATAATTCATTCAAAAACAATAAACTCCTCCCTTCCTTTCTCTTATTAATTGCACACTTTATAACACAAATGCTCTACACCCTTCCGTTTGGGTTGGGCGCACACACATAGAATGAAAAAAATGAATACAGTCTGTCATGGGCACTCATCTCTATCAAGTCTTTTTCCTACAGTTTCTGGAAAGTGCTATTTTTGATGAAGTGATTTTCAATCAAAGTAGGTGGCAAAAATCAGCTTTTAGACACTATGGTCAGGGCTAAAAAGCAGCTTCTGGAAGAAGACAGTAGAATGCCAGGGAGGATGGAGGTGATGGGTTTCAGGACAGGGAAGTCATTTCTAATGGAAAGAGGAAGCTTCTACCCCATGGCCTTCCATTACTCATTTTCAGTCTTACATGTCATTTCTCATTAAGTGGCATTCTTTTCCGTTGTTGTGCTGTGATTCCTGAATAGGAGGGACTGGAAAAATACAAAGTTGGACTCCTATTCAGGCTTGACTTACTCAACTATGGATGCCATCAGCCCTCCTGCAACATTCTGGAGAATGAGGGTTGGATCCCTTCTCTTTGGTCTTCCTGACAATGAGTGAAACAGACGTGACCATTTCACTATTAGACTTGCACTTTAAGTCCAGCTTGGAAACACTGGGCTTTGTTCTGGCTTTCTGATGTGTCCACAGGCACCATCTATGAATGATCTTATATAACTGTTTGTCACTTAGGAACACCAACAGAAGTTGGGAGGTTGATTGTTACATATCTTGGAAGCCCAGTGTTGACTCTTCCCATTTCTTCAAATACAGTGAAAGAAGGGACACACAAGAGAAAATGAACATCTGAGCTACACTTATGATGGGGAAAACAGATTTGGTGCTCTCATTTCACTCAAGAGGAGGTCTGTGGCTCTATTCCCCTCAGAGAGGGGCATGAGACTAGGGTGAAGTACTAGTTGTCACCAGGAAATTCCAGTAGGGGTGTGGGGAAGTGAGATAGGAAAGGTATGGAACTAGGCAAGTGTGTTTTATGAACACCGCTGCAGTCAGAAGGTGATGAACCCCAGGGGTAACTTTGGAAACCGGTGTAGAACACACCAGCTGAGGGGGAGGAAGAGAATTTATCTACTGACTCCCATCAGCGGCTGGCTGAAGGCTTTTGGGGCTGGGTGGGTGTGAACATCCCTCTGGAATTAACTGGCAGGGGTGGGAGGAGCACCCAGGCAGATGGTTAGCCTCTTGCAGCGGAAGCTCTGAGGCCAGGGGACATGGATGGGACCGGTGAGTGTGCAGTAGCCCAGCATGACGCTGAGACAGGAGGGCTAGAGCCTTAGAAGAGACTGCCATCTGGGACTTTTCTTTTTGGCCGCACTGTAGAACTTATAGGACCTTAGTCCCCCAAAATAAGTTCATGCCCCCTGCAATGGAAGCACAGAGTCCTAACCACTAGACTGCCAGGGAAGTTCCTGGCCATTTCTTAAAGAAGAGCTGTCGGAGGTCAGAGGACAATGGTGTCGCAGTCGTCTAGTTTGTCCGATAGCTCCAATGACTTAGGACTCATTTGCAGAACTAACAGAGTGCATCTGACAGTGCTTTCTATCCTAACCTTGATCAGTCCTGATCTTGGGGCCCACAATCTACCTCCAAACTTCCCTTTGCAACTGCCCATAAATGGGTCTAAGTCTGAGCAATGGGTCTAAATTCCAGCAACAAAGTTGGTTGGAAAAGAAAACACA